>PVKE010015120.1:0-33901 GCA_004027555.1 Craseonycteris thonglongyai
TAAAAAGTATTTACTAGACATAGAAGATTTGCTTTAAAATATCCCATGGAGAGAGGTAGTTTTAATTCTATAAGATTGGCCAAATGTTGATAATTGTTAAAGCTGGGTGATAGATATATAGGATTTGATTAAAACATTCATTCTATTTTTGTATACTTGAAAAATTCTATAATAAAATGTTATTTTATAAAATTAGCAGAAATAAAATTTGTTCTTCCTAAATGTACTAGTGTATATGTTTACCATTAAAAATATTTTTAGGGGAAGCTGGGATGGCTCATCGGGTTGAGCGCTCACTTTGCAGCCCTGGAGCCCAAGGATCGAATCTCGGCTCAGCCCATGCGGACCCACATGCTGAACAGGGGTGTGCCCCCAGTTCAGTTCTTGCTGGGGCCTATGTGGGAGGCTCCAGGCCCAGTTCCTGTCCTGTGCAGCCCTGAGCCCACCTGTGGAGTGGAACTATATGGAAAACTAATGCTGTCAACTATGGAGACTGCTCTGGGCTCTTCCCCCTCTCTCTGTCTTTCTCTGTTTCTCTATCAAAGAGCAATAGAAATAAATCTTTCAAAATATTTTAAAAATATGTTACAATAAAAACTTTGCAAGTGTTTCTAATGTGCAACCAGAGTTGAGAATCATCAGGTTACATCATTGAAGAAAGGGCAAACTTGATTTGGAAAATACAGATTTAAAAAAGCAGCAAAAGGCAATCCAGTTGAGAGATCAACTCAGGCTTACAGCAAGATGGACCCTAGTGAGGAATGCAGGCCAATTTCTACTATACATATATTTGCCTGAGTTTTGAGAATCTTTATTCACAAGTAAACTATAAACTTACTGTGTGAGTGTGTGTGTGTGTGTGTGCGTGCACTGCCAATTATATTCAATAGCATGGAATTTTTTAAAAAAGATCATTTGTGGAAACACTGCCTAGGCCCTAAAATGCTCCGGCCTGTAGAAGTCACATAGAAAGACACTCCTCAGGAAGCACAGGCTCAGGGGTGAGGGAGGGGCTGTGGCCTTTGGAACTGGCAAGCCCCTCATCTCCCTGAGTGACTTCTGGGCAGTGCTGCTTAAAGGCCCAGAGTGAACTCTTAAATCAGGTGCTACTTGTGGGAGGAGACAAGAGGAACACAATCTCAATTTAATGAACAGAAAATGCATCAAAACTCCCTCCACTGCAGCCACAATCCCCAACTCACCTATTCTTCTCCATTTCATTGTGAGTTGATCTGAAAGAGGAAACAATAAAAGTAAGATTATTTTTGTCTTAAAGGAATACTTCCACACCAACACAATTATTTTAACTTCTCTTCAAAGTTGGTAGGAGAGAAGAAAGTGAAAGGGGAAAAACTCTGTGAGCTCTACTAAAGAAATTAGTTACTTTAGGGAGTTACATGAATGTAAAAATCTAAAATAGAGTTCAAGGAGAAGTGACAAACTCAGAGGCATGCAATCCCTAGTGGAAAAGTAATCCATTTTGAGAAACGAAATAAAAGGGGTCTGTTTATACAAAGAGAAAAACAACTTCACAATGTGATGTGAATTTGTATTATATAATTCCACAAAGCTTTCTTTAGGCTGAGGAAACAGCAGTGGAGATGGCACCCAGACCCCAAGCTCTACTGTTTTTTCTAGGTGTAGTATACACCAAATTTTATGCTAAGTTGTTTGACTACAGTATAGTTTTATTTTATTTTTTTTTAAAGATTTATTTTATTGTTTTTGAACAGAGACAGAGAGAGGGAGAGAAAGTAAGGGGGAGGGCCCAGAGCAGTCTCCATAGTTGTGCGTCATCAGTTTTCAACATGTTTTTGTTCCACACAGGTGGGCAGGTGGCCGCACAGGGCAGGAGCTGGGTTAGGGGCCTCCCTGCATGGGAGGCACATCCCTTTCAAGCCAGGGGCCAGCATATGGGACCGCATGGGCTGGGGCCAGGATTTGATCCTTGGTCCCTGGGGCTGCAAAGCGAGTGCTTACCCCGCTGAGCCATCCCAGCTTTCCCTAGGATAATTTTAAATAGATAAAAATAACTCCTCAATCTTTCTACTCCCTGAAGTAACTAATTTATCATGTACAACCACCTCAAAGATGCTACTATTGAGCAGATACCAAATGATTTTAGGAAGGGGCTTCCCAAACTCAGCTCAACATAAAGATAACTAGTCAAAGCAGCAGTTAGGGTGAAACTAAAGTCCAGCTTTGCCACTGACTTGTACTGTGGGAGAAATAAAATTTCATACCATCCTGTCCTTGGTTAGCCTCTCTGTAAAATGGGAATAAAACATATTGCCAATTATCTACCAAACAAGCATGGATCAATGAGGTAGCAACAGTAAAAGTGGTTAGAGAGCTTTGGATTAAAGCTCTGGTGGATGTGAAATCATTATTAGTATGTTCATAGCTGACCTTGAATATAAGATCTGGTCTAAGAATTTATGGACAAGTTTCCATAAAAATCACAAGTCAGTCAGTCAATGTGGCTACTTCAGTGTCCTCCTCACACAGTACCTGCCTGACTAGTTATAAATGAACTTGAGCAACCCTCTTCCCTTCATGTTATAAAGGCACTGAATCTTAACCTTTCTTTGGAAATTCTCTGCAACCTAACCAGTTCAGGAGATTTCACCTTGGCTCAGGTTATAAATTCTGTGGAACTGTAATCAGAACCTTACTGGGCCTAGGAGATAAATGCAGGATCACTACTTCCATGAAGTCTTGGCTACTCATTTACATGAGGGGAGGAGGGGCACCACCAAATTCATTCACACCAGAGACTAGGGGTGGGATGAGTGAGTGAGTGAAACTTCCAATCTGGCACTAAAACTTCACTTCCATAAGGCTGTTAGGATATCAAGTTTTATTCACAAGGCAAAACAAGAAAATAATGACAGTATTTTCAGTTTTAGAATATTTGTTTTCTAAATAAAGAATATGTGAACCTTGAAATTGGTTAACATAAAAACTTTAAGTTGATTCACTTGGTTATCCCTCAGCGTTCTTCAGTTACATTTTTCTGAAGATTTACTTCCTTCATTGGCCAGCAGGATATCACAGCTAACAAGAGTCTGGCCTGCAACTGCAAACCTCTGGCTTTAAAGAAAGTGGCATTTTAGTTTTAACAGGGAATAACAAGTTCAAAGTCTGACAGATTTTTTAAATGGATGAAAGTATATGACAATAGCTGGTCAAGATTTCCCTGTGACAAGACCATCCTTGGAAGGTAGGTGGTAGAGGAAAGGAGGGTGGGTATTTGAGGAGAACATGATCTCTGATGAGAGAAAACAGCACACAGGGTGTACTTAGCAAAAATTTCTGCATTCTTTGAAGACACAAAAAATTCTGAATCCTCAAGATAAACTTTTAAACAAATTCCTTAGGAAGCACAACTCCTTCCAAATTTTGAACAGAGTTTTAGAAACTACAGATCTTATTTACTTAAGGGTGTTGATCACATGGTGATTTTCACAAGGGGACTTATACCTCACAGCTAGGGCATTACTGATGTGCATTTGGTTTACTAAAATTGAATGTCTTTTAATGAAAAGCAGATCTTTCAAAAAATGATCAGTTCAGATATTTCCTGCCAACTCTGTTGATGGAAAAACATTTATATATTTAATTAAGGCATTATAAAAATACATAGATACCTTGTGTCAAAATTATTTTTCCATGTAATTACTGAAAAGATTTGCTAACTCTGTGATCAGTTATAAAGGACAAATGTCATCATTTAGAAATATATTCTAACCAAAGATAACTAAGCCAAACTATAAACTACAGAGTATCTGAAAATGGGTTTAAAATGACTCCCCATGTCAGGTCACCTATATAGCTATTATCTCATAAAAGAACTGAGTGGCAAGTCCTGAACTTCCTCTTTCATATGAGTGCCAAAGCCTGCTTTAACAATTTAACAAAATATATTTTTAAAAACTCTGGATTTCAATTCTAAATATTTAGTAACTGATTTCAAAAATCAGTAGAAAAGGAAAAAAAGATTCCATCTCCCTGTATTCCAGTAGTTTTGTGGATGATTCCAAAAACAATCAATTTTCATAGGTTCATTTGTTTTTGTTGTTGGTTGTTTTTTTGTTTTTTTTTAAACAAGCAACTAGAGAAACTTAAGATCTGCATTTTCAGTTCCCAGGAAGTTTGATATGTGGCTAATTCTTATTTATTTTCCAAGGATATGTACCCCCAGGACTCCACAAGCAAAGAGCACAGCATTTCAACCTGAACTAACAAGAATCAACTGTTATGCAATGGTTAAGTAAATCAGCAACAATCTTTCTATAGCCCTTACCTCAGTTCAAATCCTGATCATGCACAGCTTTGGATATAAGTCTAGTTCAAATCAAGGGGTCTAACTGTATTCTCTGGGGAGATGTCTCACTGCTCAGGTAGGGGTCATTCCATAAAGGAAGTGATCACATTTAAATAAACAACCTGCTCTTGCTTCACATGATTGCATGGTGTCATCTCCAGGTTTAATCACCGACTCTAAGAGATCCTGGCCTCACTGAAGATATTATTAGTCAAGAATATGGACAACTGTGATAGCCTCCTGTCTCTAACCATGGAAAGCAAGTCAAACCCATTAACAGAAATAATAGAACTTTTCCAAAAATAGGAGTTGCAGCTATTTTTCAGGAATAATGGTTCATATTAAAGTGAAGAGAAACAGTATGTTTCTTGGCTTGTAATTCTCAACTACCATTATTTTTCTTTTCTAGTCACCTTCTGGGACCAAGTCACTTCTCTTCAACAACATCCTCTTCCTCTCTCTACCACTGAACATTCTCCAACAACTTTCCTGTGAAACTTCGGAAAAAATAAAGTGCTAAGGATTAAACCTTTACTATTAATGTGGACAACTCCTCTCAAATTATGAGTGGACAAGAATAAAAGTAATAAATAAACTACACTTTTCCAGAAAACTAGGCCAAAAGGCTTCAAAGTTCTTCCAAACAAAAATTTAAAAATTAATACTGTAACAAAATTCAACACAGCGTAATTGCTTTATATCTTTGGATAATCCAAGTGAGTATTAACATCCTTCTTAAAGGCTCATGGTACCGATAAACAGATCTATTGGCTATTACCTTCAGGTAATGCTAAAGATGGGAGGGAATGGAAAAACCACCAGGTAATTATCAGGTTCATCCTTCACATGCCTCCCTATTCAAGAGCTCAGCACATGTGTGCTGCTCACATCCTGTGGTTCTGCCAACACTAAGGACAATGGAGTGAATCAAGGACAGAAGAGGTAGCAAGAAAAAGTGAGTTGTAGGTTTAAGTAGGAGCCTTTTGGTTTTTAGTGGTCTGTATTTGCCACATAGACTAACCAAATACAGTTACATTCATGAAGATGGGAAAGGGATAAGGATTCTAAATCAGTGATGACAATGTCAATAATTTTTACTGGAATGAAAGGTAAAATTGAATGGATCTAACAAAACAGATTTCTTAGCTAACTTATAGCAAAGAGGGGAAAAAAAGACAATAGCATCAATGGAGTAGTCATATGTACCAGAAGCTATGTTCAGGCTTTCATATGTGATTTAACTGACCATTAACCAAATACTTCCTAGTGAGATTCACAAATTTTAAGAACTATAAGGCTAACATAAAAGGACTGTGACATATTAATATTTGAATATCATATGTTCCTCCATCACCAAAAAAGGCAGATTTTAACCTTGCTCATTCCTCTTTGCCATTATAAATGGATATGACACGTTAGATTTCCAGACAAACCACTATATTTTACATGTCAAATATGAAATTGTACCACTTATGCCAAGTTAGATACCTTAACATGTTTATACAATGTCACTATGAAAAGTAAAAGAAATGGATAATGTCCATTTCTCTTTTCTTTCAAATCTCCTCAACAGAAGGGCTGCTTCCTCCAATGACTTAAGAGCATGTGTGCATTACTGAATCATGATCGCCACTTAATTTACTGGGTTATAATCACAACAGGTAACTTTCATTCTGCAGTTTGTGTCATCTGCAGTATAATCTAAAAGGGAAAGAGAAACATTTACCAAATTACCTGCTACTGCTGTTATTCTTCTTGGATTTGTTCCTCCGTTTTAAGGCATCTCTGTCCTTGTTATTGTATGGTAACATGGAGGCATAACCATGTTCAGCTTCTAGAAAACCGGAGGATCCAGTTAATGAATGAGCCTAGAACATTCAGTACTCTCTCCTCTCCACAATATTGCCTTAAAAAAATTTACTTATTTTTGATTAAAAGAATATTGTGGAAATAATTAAATGGAGCAAGGTGGAATTCTTAGAACAATGATTGTTTTTTTTTAATTGCGTGAATACCCTCAGTTCTGAGCAGGTGTAAGGAGCATTCCAGCTGCTCATTGTTGAGAAAGACCCAAGTCGCTAAGCGCATGGAGCCTGGGTTTCCCATTGGCAACGTCCAGCAGGTGTGTTAAGTGGGGCCAGCCTCAGGCGAAGGTGCGGGGCAAACACCGGGAGTAGGGAGACGGGGAGTCGCTGCTTCTCTGGCTGAGAAACGGGTTGCTAGGCCCACTTGGGGGCCGGCTGGAACGAGCCCCGGTAAGGTAAAGCAAGGGTCTGGTTTGAGGGGGCCGCCGGATACCCTACTCCCGAAGGGTTGTGGTGGGGGCGACACTCGAGACCCCGGGGTGCAGCGGTCCCCTTTCCACCCCCATTCATTGCCTTTGGGGTCAGCGGGCACCCTCCTTTCAGACCGCGCGTGGGGAGAGCTGAAGGGGTTGGGAGCGCTCGCGGTCGCGCTCTCCGCGCCTCCAACCACCCCCGGAGCGGCTGGGCGTCGGGACCCGCAGCGGGGCCCCTCAGAGCCACTGTCCCCGGCTCGGGTCGGACTCCTCCCGTCCCTATGCACCTCTCTCCCGCCGCTCCAAGTAGTCGGCCGCCTCCAGCAGCATCTGGATGTTCATCCGAACCGCCGCCGCCATTCTGCACCGGGGTCCGGAGCCACGGGACCAACCCCCACTGCCCACGGGCTCGCCGACGCCGCTGGACACCCGCGCCCCGCTGTGGACCCGGCAGAGCAGGGTTGAGAAAGCCTCTCTGGCGACCACGCTCGCCGGAAGAGGGAGGGGGCTGATGAGCTGGGTACCGTCAACACCGTGACAGAACCCGGAGAAGAGCAGCAGCCGCCACCGCCGCTGAGTGTTTATCCCCGACTCACCATCCCCCCGCCCCCAGTCCCTTCTCTTGACAGGCCCTCTTCGGCTGCGTCCCTCATTGGGCACCCCAAAGACTGCCCCGCCCCTGGCCTTGTCCGATTGGGGGAGGGTATTACAACCCCGCCCCCTGGAGGCCGCTCCTTTCGCTGGTTGGCCAAGTTTGACAAGGCCCAGGCTCCACCCCCCTCTTTTCAATTGGTGACAGAATTCTCAACTCCGCCTCGTGCTCCTTCCCAGTTTTCCATTGGTTCTATACGGACAACCGGGCCCCCTTTTACTTTGTTAGTATTGGCTAAGAGCTACAGAAAGCAAGCCACTTCACCCGTCTCCTATTGGTGAAGCTTTCCGAAACCTGCCAGCTATGATGACATCACCCTTCTCTAGTCCGGGCGATCCCTGAATGGCTGGTGGTCCGCAGCCCCGCTACACCTCCCCGGATCTGGCATCGGCTGAGAGGGCTACCCGGGCGCCAGGTTGCGCTGATTCACCGGCTGAGACGGAGCTCAGCTCCACCCGGCCACTCCCAGCCTCGCCTCTGACCTGTTGCCAGGACCTGTCCCCAGGGAAAAGTTCCGGGCACCTGTCAGGTGTCCCTCGAGTGTAAGGCTAGAACCGCACCTCGCCTGTGCAGTCTTCCCCACTTGGATTGGGGCTGGAGCCTCGAGTCTGGCGGCCGCGGCTCCTGAGATTCCAAGGCCTCCCTGAATCCGGGCAGCTGAAGCCCGTGCAGCTAATCCCTCTAAAGGGAGAGCGATACTGGCAAGTGACCAGTCTTGGTCTCAGGCATGCGCCACGTGGCTGTACTTTGAGGGGAAAACCTGGCTTTTAGTCATGTTAAATGCTTGCCTACCGCGTTGTTTTTTTCTCAGAAAACGCTAGAATCGGGCGGCTGTATACAGCACTAAACTCTCTCAACGCACTCCCACCACCATCAGGCGAGTGGGTTTTAAAAGCTGAGAAACTTCTTGTACCTACAGAATGACGTTGAATCCCGAGGTTCTTTGATGTGCATCTCTTAGGGTCTTCCCTCCCCTTTTATTTCAATCTAGATGAAAACTTTCAAAAGAATACTCTCAAGTTTTCAAGACGGCTATCTGTGGTGTGTTTAGGAGTACGTGAGGGGATGGGGTACCAATATAAATGTGTATAGAATTAAAAAGTTTTTTAAGTAGCGTTCCCCAAGTCTGTCAAGATTTCTGAAATGAAAGTTACCTCAAGTTACACTGTTAATATATTTACATCTCCATTATAAAAAGTAGAAATAAAACTTGGTAAATCGAGAGTCCTGAGTATAGAATTGAGTGAAGCATGAACATATTCCACAATTTGAAAAGTTTGTTGCTAATATATGAAAATAATAGCTCACTCTGTGTCAGGTAGTTAACATACATTATCTCTATTCCTTAATATAGCCCCATTAAGTATGTTAATTTTCCACATTTTGCACATAGGAAACTGAGGCTCACAGATGGGAACTGAGCTGAGATCCGTTTAACCTAGAGCCTATGCTACCAATGCTTTCACTGGTAGTTGTTTTAAAGACAACAGTTATACTTGAAGATTCCTAGACCAAGTCACAAAACATTGACACTCAACATGAGAAAAAAAGAAAGATACATATTTAAAAGTAATTATGATTGGAAGTTTTAAAAGGTTCTTTTTAATGGCTGACAAATCCATTAAAAGTAAATAAACTCAACAGAATTGATAAGTAGAATAAACATAGTAAATCATGCCTGACATTTGAAAATGTTTTGGTTTTAATGGTTAGTTGAGGGGAAGCCGGGATGGCTCAGTGAGTTAAGTGCTTGCTTTGCATCCCCAGGGACCAAGGATGGAATCCAGGCCCCGGCCCATGTGGAATCCACATGCTGAATTGAGTAGTGCCCCCAGTTCAGTTCTCCCTGGGGTGAAACCTGGCCCAGTTCCTGCCCTGTGCAGCCCTGCGCCCACCTGTGGAATGAAACTATGTGGAAAAACCGATGATGTGCAACTATGGAGACTGCTCTGAGCCCTCCCCCTTCTCTCCGTCTCTGTATCTCTCTCTCTCCCTGTCAAAAACAATAAAAATAAATCTTTTAAAAAAATGGTTAATTGGATCTAAATGCCCATTCTTTATGAAAACACTAGTAAATACACTGAAGGTAAGATTTTTCAAGAAAGCACAAAAAATTAGAAATAAGAATGGGAATATTACAATTTTAAGGAGTATTTTTAAATTGTATTATTTGTAAAACAAATGTGAAAATCTTAATGAAATGAATACAATTTTACTAACATATTAAAATACTGATTTCATTATCTTAATTTTGGATTTTTGTATACTTTTATATTTTTCTCTTTGATTTTATTATGAACACTAATCATATCTCTTTTTCTCTTACCCTCAACTTTTTTTAACCCTCTTCTTTCAATATCATATTCCCCCAAAATCACCTTGATTGAAAAAAAAATCACACTTATAAAAAATACAAAAGGTTGAAATCTGAGTCAGAAATAGCAAATTAACCATTTAAACACCAACATGTATATCTTAAACTCTAAACAAAAATACGAAGTTATGTAACAATCAGAGAATTACACGAAGGAATGGATCCTTACTGTTCCCTGGTGGTGAAGGAAGAAAAGATCAATTAGCCAGGAACACCTAGGAATTAGTAGGTGAAAAACTTTAAGGGATTTTGGTGCCATCTGCTGGAAATCAAGCAGTGAGTATAGAACAGAGGTTATTTTCTAGAAATTATCTTATACAATGTATATACAATTACAAGTTAAATAAGATAATCTGAAGGTACAGGTTTTGAAGAAAGAATTAAAAATCCTGAAACAAAGTAGAGGTAGTGACCCTCAGCACCTAGCCCCCCACAAAAGCATAACAAAAGTAAGCACTGACTGATATAGGCACAACCTCAAAAATAAAACTTGGGAATTCCAGAATAGTTTGAACATAAATTTTATGACCAGAACTTTAAATAAAAAGCTATGTATAATAGCATAATCGTGGGATGACAATGGTTTATACAGATCTGAGCTGTCACCAATATCACCTAATAGAATTGGAAAATAAAATGTTGAAAATAGGAAAGCACAAAGACATAAGCTATTATACCCATCAGGTAACTTTTACTGCATCTTTTGGAAAGCTAAGACTCAGTCTGCTGCCTTTCTGTGGCTTATACCCCAGGTGGGTGTAGGACAGTATGTAAATGCCAATGCTGAGCCAGTAGCAGGTTCATTAAATGCAACAGGAGTTATGACAGATGCCTCTCCGGTGAGTACCTCGGAGTGGCAGGGCAGAGACACGTGGTGTATTATAATCCTTAAATTTCTAAAAGTTCCAAAACTGTAATTAAAACACCTTATTTATAACTGAGTTTGACATCTCCTAACCATTAATACTAAGGCATTAAAATGAGTTTTGCTTTATTAAGTTTTTGAGAAATTGATTTTGCTTTTCGAAGTGTAAAAATCAGAAATGGCATTTCCCGCTTCAATATCAATCCCCTTTCTTTATGGCTACTTTGGGCACTCCAATATCATGAGATCCAATCTCATATTAAGTTTTAAAAACCTTTAAAATCACTGCTTTGCAAAAATTAGTTGCTCTACAAATTTTGTGATTTTAAAAACAGAGCAATGGCCAAACAAATAGTGATATATGAGGGCTGTTGGAAAAAAGTCCAGCCTTTGTCAATATAATGAGAATGATTAATATTGACAGTGGCTGATTTTTTTCTGGACAGCCCTCATATATTACAAAAAACACTATGTATTAATTCAAATGAAAAGCAGAGGTGCATATAAGGGTATGAAAAGATCTTAAAGGCAGTGTTGAGTAAATAGTTGTAAAATGATCCCTATGGCATATTATTTGTGTAAAAAAAAAAAGAAAGCCCCCCAAATTTATTTTTCTCATTTCCAACTCTGTTACTTACATGCATGCATTAGCAAAGGTCTGAAAGGATACAGTGCAAAAGATTCTCACAGCAAAGAAGGGGCAATAGGGCCAAGATTATGAGGTACTGTTCAAAAGGGATTTAGCTTTATCATAATGTTTTAAAATTTTAATAGGAAAAAGTATCCATTGATTGCTTGGATAACTAAAGGTTAACATAAAAATCAAGGGAAGCAGCTAAGAGAAAAAAAGTCACTGAACTATATTTACAAATTCAACAGGTATTTGAGTGCTTTACTCTGTGCCAGAAGCCCCATTTCTTGTCTAGTGGAAGAACCAGAAAGTAATAAATGAATCTAGAGCAGGGGTGGTGAACCTTTTGGTGATTGAGTGCCAAAGTTTATGAAATAAGAGTATACTCGCTCGACTCGCGTGCCCACCCATCGAGTGAGATAGAGGTATCGATTATTTTTGTCTATAAGAGCATAAACAATAATTTTTAAAATGGTATTCACAGCTCCGCGTGCCGAAATAATTGCTCCGCATGCCACTTTGGGCATGCGTGCCATAGGTTCGCCACCCCCGATCTAGAGTGTGTCAGGCAGTGATAAGGTACAAGAAAAAGGAAAGTAAAGAGAATGTGGAAAAACGGATCCCTCATACTCATACATTACTGGTGGGAACGTAACTGCTTTGCAAAACAGTGTGACAGTGCCTCAAGAAGTTAAAGACAAAGCTACTATATGACCCTGTAATTCCACTCCTAGTTATATTCTCAAGAGAACTGAAAACATATATTCATACGAAAACTTATATACAAATGTTCATGCCAGCAACCCAAATGCCCCTCAACTGATGAATTATAAATAAAAATGTCAGTATGTCCATAGGCCATAAAAAATAATGAAGGGGATACTGGGATGGCTCAGAGGGTTGAGTGCTCGTCTTGCAGCCTTAGGGTCAGAGGATCAAATCCTGGCCCTGGCCCATGTGGACCCATATGCTGAACTGGGCGTGCTTCCCATGCAGAAGGTCCTGGCCCAGTTTGATTCTCACTGGGATAAGCTCCAAGCGGGAGGCCTCCAGCACAGTTCCTGCCCTGCGCAGCCCCGTGTCCCCTTGTGGAATGAAACTGTAGAAAACCAATGATGTGAAACTATGGAGACTGGTCTGGGCCCTCCCCTTTTTGTCTCTCTCTCTGTCAAAAACAATTGAAAAAAAAATCTTAAAAAAAAAAAAAAGGATTGATACATGTTACAATGTGGATGTACCTTGATGACATTATGCTAAGTTAAACAAGTCAGACACAAAAGGCTACATATGAGTATCGTATCATTCCATATACATGAAATGTCCATTTACATGATAATGTATAGAACAGACACATCTTTAGACAAAGTACATTAGTGCTTTCTCAGGTGCGGAGGGATGAGGAGTGACTGTTTAATGGGTAAACAGTTTCTTTTTGGGGTGACAAAAATGTTTTGGAATCAGATAGTTGTAATAGATGCCAGAGTCCAGACTGTTCTGGCTTGTGGGCCACAGTAAGGAATGGAAGTTTATTCTAAATGATAGAAAACTACCAGAGCCATGAGCAATGTGACCTGATGCATATTTTAAAAGGTTTACCTTTGCTGCTGTATGGAAAATAAACTGAGGCAGCAAGAGAAGGAAGGAGACCTACCTATTAGGAGGCTACTACAGTAGCCAGGCAAGAGCAATGGTATAGGTTAGAATAGGTGGTGAAGAGTGGTCAGATTCAACATATATCCAAGCACCACGATGTACATTTAAAATATCTTGGGAAAGCTGGGATGGCTCAGAGGGTTAAGCGCTCGCTTTGAAGCCCTGGGGACCAAGGATCGAATCCCAGCCCCGGCCCATGTGGACCCACATGCTGAACTGAAGTGTGCCCCCAGTTCAGTTCTTGCTGGGACCTATGTGGGAGGCTCCTGGCCCAGTTCCTGCCCTGCTCAGCCCTGTGCCCATCTGTGGAGTGAAACTATATGGAAAACTAATGTCAACTATGGAGACTGCTCTGGGCCCTCCCCCTTCTCTCTGTCTCTCTCTCTCTGTCAAAAATCAATAAAATAAATCTTAAAAAAAAAAAAAAATCTTATAATTTTATGTCAATTACACCTCAAATAAATCTGAACAAAAAAAGTGGATTCAAAATACACTATCAGGTTAGAGCCAAGGATAACCCTAAAGATTTGGTCTGAGCAAAGGAGTAAATGGAGAGGCTATTTACAGAGTTGAAGAAGCCTCAAAAAAGAAGACTAGGCAGGGAAATGATTAAATGGACACAGTATTATACAATGCAGACATACTATTATTTCTTTTTTATAGGGTATAACTTGCCAGGAAGCTTTAAGGTGGTCAAATTTCAGATACAATAAATGATTTAAAAGGCACTTATAAATCATGTACATACAAGGATAGTGATTACGGAATTTTTAAAAAATTTATTTTTTATTGTTTTTGACAGAGAGAGAGAGAGAGAGAGAGAGAGAGATACAGAGACAGAAAAAAGGGGGCGGGCCCAGAACAGTCTCCATAGCTGCATATCATTGGTTTTACACAGTTTCATTCTATAGGTGGGCACAGGGCTGTGCAGGTCAAGAACTGGGCCAGGGTCTCACCCCGGTAAGAACTGAACTGGGGGCACTCCCCAGTTCAGCATATGGGTCTGCACGGACTGGGGCCAGGATTCGATCCTCGGGCCCTGGGGCTGCAAAGTGAGTGTTTAACTCACTGAGCCATCCTGGCTTCCCCTAGAATTTTTTAAAAATAGTAAAAGATTAAAAACAATCTGAATGTCCATCAATTATGGATTAGTTAAATTATAGTCCAGCCTACGATGGACTATAATTGCTGTCCTTAGGAAAAAGAGGCAATATTACATGTATGGTTAAGAAACAACCTTAAGATGTACAAGTGAAAAAATAACAGGTGCAAAATAGTGTGCAAAGTCTGCTTACATTAGAGTCAGATATATATTATGTTTGTGTATATATGGAATATCTCTGAAGGATATATAATTAGCTCATCCCTATATACCTTCTGTGCTATCTGAATTGTGCTCCATGTTTGTATTAGTTACTTAAAAAAAAAAAGCCCAATTTAAAATCTAACCACAGAGCCTCAAGTATCAGTGAAATATGAAACAGAATGGGTAATGGTTATTATCTTCAATATAAAAAAACTTCCTTCAAATAAGAAGAAGAAAAGCCTGCCAAAAGACAAATGGATCCAAGATTTGGAATTAGCATTTCCCAAAAGAAATATATATATCTAACATGTTTTTACAATATGTTCATTCTCCCTAGAAATTAAGTAAATTAGAATCAAATACCATTATTTTACCCATTAGATTGGAAACTTTAAAAATATGTTTACACCAAAATATTGGTGCACGTGTTATGAAATGTGAATGCTCAAACTTTACTGGTGAGAGTCAGCTGTTACCTTTCTAGCCATATACTTGTGTGTATATATATCAAAAGCTTTCAAACAAGCAAACACATCCCTTTATCTCACCCAGAATGCCACATCTAAGAACTGAACCTGAGGAAATAATGCAACAAGTACAAGAAGATATATGTAACAGGGATCCTACTCACAGCAAGTCATGAGAGGAAAGCCAATGTTCATCAATAAAGAATGTTAATAAATTATGGTACAACTAAGTACTACCAAATACCTAAGAATATTAAAAAATATTCACAGTATATGAGAAAAAGGATTAGTAAAAGAGAACAGCATATACATTCTGACCTCATGGAAGGGAGAAATATACACCCATAGGAAACTGGAAAGACATATACAGAAATATTAACATTAATTATTTCTGAGGGTAGATTTCAAGTGATTTTGGTTTTTATTTTACTTTTTGGTTTCTCTCAAGTTTTGTTTTTTTTAATTTTTATAATAAGCATGTATTGTTTTTAAAATGGGGAGAAAGTGACAAATAATATTGAAGAAAAAACCCATAGAAGATACAAAAATCCAGTTATATTTTTTCATTTTCTAATTTTTACAGATTTATTTTATTGTTTTGAAATAAGGTGAGAGTGAGAGACAGGGAGAAGAGGGGTTATTTTTCTAATTTTTAAACCACTAAGAATCATGATATTTAAATCTATGTATGAAAAAAATATGCAGGAAGATACTTTCTATAGTAATAAAATATTTATCAAATACATAGGGGAGAAATATTGCTTTATTTGAAAAAAAATACATCCAAATTACTTTTATGTTTTAAAAAGTCCTACTGAGCATCCAAAAAGAAAACATACAGCTTCCACAGGAATAAGGACAAAAAAATGGGGTTGATGATTGCCCCAAATGATATTTCCTAAAAGAAAAAAATGTAATTTTTAACCTTTTTTTGGGGGGGGGGGGGGCAAGATAAGTAAACTACACATATTATAAATAAAATTTTCTTACTTTACAAGGAAGAAGGACTGTGATCCTGTTTTTGATGCATATGAAATACAAAATACAAAATCCACTCTTCTGATCAAGATGAAGGAAAAAAACCATCATTCTTCAACATTTCAATTCTCATGCAATGAAATCCAAAGGTCTGTTGAATCCCCCTTTTCGATTCATGTACTGCCTGTGATAAGAAGAAAAAATTCAATGCTTATTAAAAGTAAATTCTGGATTCCTCTTACGAAAATATAATCACATGCTTTAGAGATTAAACCCATAAATCACCTACAAAATGGCAAAGTCTAGGATAATAAGTACTCAAGGTTATTTAATGCATATTAAAAAGAAATTATGTCATGTCACTTTCAAAATAATCCAAAACCTTCTAGGTTTCTTTAAAATCCAAACAGAAGTATAGGAATATACTTTCAAAATTATCTGGGAAGATGACAGAAAATCTGTATTTATTTTAGGCAATACAAAACACCTACCGTAGTTTAAAGAAACAGAAGAGTTCTAAAACAGGTACTCATCAAGTAAATCTGATTGCACACTGTACTAGTTTTCCCCATAATACCTTATTTGAAGGTAATTTATAAAGGACTGCTAATGATGATTTTGGTTCCTTAACTCAAAGCATTCTCAAATCACATTATTCATATTCTAACTTAATTGGAATATTAGTCTTTTATCAGTGATAAAGGTAGAGAGAATGGCAATGTGTGAAGATTGCTTGACTTTTCTATTTATTAGGATTTCAGTGAGACTTCAAGTATGAATTAGTCTGTCCTGTGATATTAATAAAATATGGCTATACTTAATAGAAAAATATATTTACAGTTGAAATCTTTACACAATCCACCTACGTATGTAATTCAGGAGAAATCTATTTTAAAATTATAATTAAACTAAAACCTAAAGACTTTTTTTTTAGATTTATTTTGTTTGAGAGATGGTGAGAGAGAGAGAAGGAGGGAGGGCCCAGAGCAGTCTCCACAGTTGTACATCATTAATTGTAACATAGTTTCATTCCAAACAAGTGGATGCAGGGACTCCCAGCATGGGAAAGAACCTGGGACCTCCTGCATGGGAGGAGAGAAACTTTGCTCCCATCTGGCAGTTACCAGTTGTGCCACAGTTCAGCATATGAGTTTGCACGGCCGGGGCTGGGATTCCATCCCCGGACTTCCTGGTTGCAAGACAAGTGTTCAACATGTTGAACTATCCTGGCATCCCTAAAGACATTTTTTTAAATGCTGTTTTGAAGATATATACAGTCCTAAATAATTTAAGTCAACTACCTTCTCTAGTTAGTAGTTCACATATAAATTGAAATTATTTTAATATACCAGAGTATAAGCAAGGAAGATTAAAATAAGGGACTGTATGGAAAAATGCTACATTTCCTAAACATGATTATCCCATAATAAAGTCTTTCCCAAGCAATTTATATCTTGGTTCAAACATAACAATGAAGGTTATGCATACCTGTACTTCCTCTTCTGAGACACATTTATGGCATAGGCATTTACAGAGCCATCCACTTTTTTCCCCTGGAGAAAAGCAGTAAACAAATATAAAAAACAGGAAGGATATATACATATTGGAACAGGGAGGGTATTGTGAAGAAAGCATTGGTCAAAGAGCTGGATCCTATAGATATACTTAAATGGCAAGATCCATCTAAGAATGAGGCAGCCCAATGACAGAAAAACAAATTTCAGATCCTGATGATATCCCATGAACTCCCAAGTATAACTTTCTGTTCACATTTTCATAGTCACCCATAAGCAATTAAGACAATATTCAAACCAACAAACATTCATGGTTTATGTATTATGTGCAAGGCATGCAGGGAAATAGGGTAGCAGATCCTAACCTTTTTGGTCAAAGAATTTCTTGAAACCACCCATATAATTTATGGATATTTTATTTTGAAAAATTCACATTCACACAAAAATGTAACTTATGACTGTAGGTCACTGCATTCTCAAATTATGGCTTAAACAGTCACCATTCATATAAATCCCATTTGTTGCACATGCCTTGCAATTTTGATTTTTAAATCAAGAATCAGCATAGAGTAACAGATGCTAATGTTAAGTGTCTTTTACTATGTGGCATCTACCTTTTCATTAATTTCTTTATGGGTCTTTTGATTCAGCTAAATTAACTTAACTCTTGCTAGTCTTCATGCTTGAAATGCCTTCCAAACTCCCATCCCATCTTCAACTATCTGCCTCTTATCAATCATTCAAAGCCCAAGTCCAGCTTGCAGGTGAATGCCCTCTAATTTCCATAGAATGTTAACTGTGCTTTTCTCACAATACCCTCCATGTTCCCACCTTCATTATCATGATGTACATACTTGATGTTATTTCCCTTATGAGACTGTAAGCTTCTTGATGAAGGGATATGATTGAATCACCTTTGTAGTCTTACCTCGTAGGCCACTGCACTTCAGGTACTCAGAAAATGACTGTTAAATAATATTAACATCACCTGTTAATGCCCCCTCCACACACAAACACACATGACCCTCCCAACCCTCCTTCCTCTGCCATTGCACGTGCACATGTGCACACAAGTGACCCGCAACCACCTCCCCACCTTATTACTCATGGAAATGTACCCTACCTATGTAGCGTACTTCTTAGATATTCATGTTAGGTCAAAAAAAAGGATTCTTATTCACTGGTCTTAAAGGCATGTACAGGTGAGGTACATATTTGAAGTGGAGCTAAAATAAATATATTTAGTGTTACTTTTCCATTCTTGTTTTGACTACATTTTGAGGGAGGAGAGAAGTACTGGGTAAATTACTTGAGGGGTATAATTTTCACCTCTCAAGGACAGGAGGTAGGCATAATGACTTGGAAAGAGTGATCTGAAAAAAAGTAAATAATGTTAACCTTTTTACTAAGTTCAATTCCTAAAGGCTTACTGATTCTTGAAAAATATCTGCAGAGTTGTATATTATTAGCCCTATTTTCGTTCACATGCTGGAATAGAAAATTATCCATTAATAAACATAATCAAACTTTGAATTTTGTTAAAATGTAAAAATCAAAGAAAAAATAAGTGACTATACTGGCATATAAAAAGGTCCTTTCATAGATCAATGATGAAATATTAGTATCACAAGATACACATGAATGAAAAACACAAGTGAGCTGAGAGACTATAACTCTGACAGTCATGAAGCTAACGGCATACAAACTAAATTATAGATGTCATTAAAAAAATTGGTACTACAGTGTATTTGTTCTTGTGGTACTCCATAAATTTTTATGGGATCTATGAAATATCACCTAATGTTTACTTCATAAACAACATTTTTGGAAGAAATACATTTAAAAACAAAGTGAGACTTCATCTTTACTTTTGATTCTCAGGAATTTCAAACATAACATTGGGTAATAGTAACCATGCTCCTTCCAAAAGAAAATTCTGATAAGTCCTCTCTCTATTGTTCTAAAAACAGTAAAATTAGAGTTGCTTTACTTTGGAGATATTTTTATTAACTCTAAATATACAAGAGCTGTCTGGAAAGTATACAGCCATGTAATATGAAAAATAGAGGTATTTATGGCTGGCTTTTTCAGACAACACTCAAATATTAAGAAATCATTTCACTTATAAAATATTCTTTGGAAAACAAAGATTTGGTGTATTTGAGGGGGAAAAAAAGCTGATTCATAAGCTTCATTAAATTCCAAAATGAGGTTCACATAACCTCTTTTGAGTATAAGTTCATTCTTTTTTTTTTTTTTTATAGAGAGTAATTCTTTTATCTTCAGTGCATATTTATTTTTATTTTATTTTATTTTTGACAGAAAGAGAGAGAGATACAGAGACAGAGACAGCTAGAGAACTGAACTGTGGGAACTCCCCAGCTCAGCATGTGGGTCCGCCTGGGCCGGAGCCGGGATTCGATCCCCGGTCCCTGGGGCTTCAAAGCGAGCGCTTAACCCGCTGAGCCATCCCGGCTTTCCCTAAGTTCATTCTTAATTTTCTCACCTCAAAAAAGTCATGTCTCAGTACTCCTTTTAATTTATATGTTGTCATTAAGAAAAAAAGTGTGTGGAAGCCAGGATGGCTCAGTGAGTTAAGCGCTCACTTTGCGGCCCTGGGGACTGAGGATCAAATCCTAGCCCTGGCCCATGCGGATCCATATGCTGAACTGGGGAGTTCCCCCAGTTTGGTTCTCAACCGGGTGAGACCTCGGCCCAGTTCCTGCCCTGTGCGGCCCCAAACCCACCTGTGGAATAAAACTATGTGGAAAAACCAATGATGCACAACTATGGAGACTGTTCTGGGCCCTCCCCTCTTCTCTCTTTCTCTGTACCTCTGTCTGTCAAAAACAATAAAAATAAATCTTAAAAAAGAAAAAAAAGCGAACCCTATCCAATCACATCAGTTAGAAACTTTTAATAGCATATGAAATTTCTCCAGTCCATTCACAACTCAGTGGAATATAAGATTGTAGGAAGTGGATTATTTTTCTCAAAAATCTTAAAAATTCCATGTGTAAGACTAAATGGAGTTACAATTCTAGAGAATAAAGTTTCAAAAATATATTCTCTCTCTACACACTGTTCCTGTCTTTCCTTACCTTACTAGCTTCCTCCAACTCCCATCCTCACCACTTTCCATTTCCTCTCTCCAACTTCCCTCTCCTCTTTCTCTCTAGCCCTTTCTCCCTATCTCTCTATTCTCTTCCCTTTTCCTCCCTATAATCCTTGTTTTCATCCCCTGCTCCAAAATCTCTCCCTGACTTCTGACTTTATATGCTCCAGTATTATCATCATCATTAAGGCTAGATAGCATTCACTCTCCAATCTACCTCTCATCTGAGCTATGAGATATACGAGATCTGAAGTTCATGAACTTCCCACTATGAGCTTACATTGGCAGCACTGTACAAACAACTTGGTAAGGTTCCATAACCTTGGTATATATGTCCCACACCTGTGTTCCTGTCAACATGTGGTGGTGTCTTGCTGAGTGGTGTTCTTTATTGTTTTTGTGTGCCATCATAAGAATGTTGGAGCTTGAATTAGAGCAACAAACAAACATTAAATTTCTTGTTCAACTTGGCAAGAGTGGAAGTGAAATCAGGCACACTTTACTCCTAGTTTATAGGGATAATGCCACAAAGAAAATGGCTGTGTACAAACAGATTGAACGTTTTTCTGAGGGGAGAAAAAGCATCACTGATGAAGAGAGGTCAGGGCGGCCAGTAATGAGCAGACCTGACAAAAACATTGCAAAAATTCATCAAATTGTGCATCAAAATTGTTGGCTGACCACAAGAAGCATAGCAGACCAAGTAAACATTGATAGAGAAATAGAAAAATCTTAACTGAAAATCTTGGCATGAGAACAGTATGTGCAAAAACGGTCCCAAAGGAGCTCACTGATGAACAAAAGCAAAGGAGGTCAAAGTGTGCCAAGACCTTTTGGAGAGGGAACATGATGTTTTGTGTTATCACTGGTGATGAAACATGGGTGTACCAATACGTCCCTGAAACAAAGCATCAAAGTGCACAATGGAAGTCAGCCAATTTTCCACAACCGAAAAAGTTCTGTCAGTCCAAATTGAGTCAAAATGATGTTGCTAATCTGTTTTGATATCAGAGGGATTGTTCATTATGAATTTGTACTCATGGGACAGTCAACCAAGTTGACTATCTTAAAGTGCTGAAAGGCTGTGTGAAAAAGTTACATGAAAATGACCTGAACTTTTTGCCAACAACTAATGGCTCTTGCATCATGACAATGCGCCAGCTAACCCAGCACTGTCTGTGAGGGAGTTTTTCACCAGTAAACAAATAACTGAATAGGAACACCCTCCCCACTCACCTGATCTGGCCCCCCAGTGATCTTTTTATTTACCAGAAGATAAAGGAAATATTGAAAGGAAGACATTTTGATGACATTCAGGACATCAAGGGTAATATGATGACCGCTCTGATGTCCACTCCAGAAAGAGTTCCAAAATTGCTTTGAAGGGTGGAGTAGGCATTGGTATCAGTACATAGCTTCCCAAGGGGAGTACTTCGAAGATGATCATAGTGATATTCAACAATGAAGTATATAGCACTTTTTCTAGGATGAGTTCGTGAACTTAACTGTCAGATCGCATATATGAAGCTACCCAATGTCATCTTTATCTGGCAGCTGTATTTCCTTTCTGTTTCATAGCATTTCCCCTTCCCCAAATCCTTTCTTGGTTAATCCTACTACCCAGTCTTTCAGCCTATCACCTCAAAGTCATCACTGACTACTCATTCCCATGCCCACCGCCACCACCAACTCTGGCAACTAAATGGCACTAAATATTCCGCAGTTCATGCCTTCATCAGCTTTCCCTTGCATGACTCAGCAGTTTTCTCTGCCTCCAATCTAACCTGTCTTTCATCTGTCCTCCATGCTGCTCTGTTCATCTTTCTAAAACACACATATAATCCTGTCATTCCTTTTTAAAAAAATCATTGCTTCCTCTCAACACCTAAAGAATCAACTCTAAATTCCTTAGCATGGCTAAGGGTATCAAAAGCCCTCCATGATTTACCTCCCTATCTCTATTTCTAGACTCATTGTAGCCACTAGCACATCAGCATCCTTTTACCAGTTATTGAATTTGAAATTCCCACTATATACTATGCTCCTTCATGCCTACATGGCATTTTTCACGAGCTCTCCACTCTACTTCAAATGATCTTCCTCCTCTTCTCTGTCCGATAAACTCAACAGGCCTTTTAAGATCTAACCCAAACATCATTCCACACAAACACTTCCTGGATTCCAATGGCACCTCACTATTTCCTTCTCTGTACTCGCAAAGCCCTTCAGAGATAGTGTCTTCTAACTGAATAAACTTGTATCTGGGGAAGAAATTACACAAGTGATAGTAAAAGAACATGAAAATGTGAGTCACAATGGATTAATTCAAATCCAATGCTTAACTGGGTGTGTGTTTTACTTACTTTTGTGGAGTCAAAGGAGGCAAATCCCATTAACTTCATCATTTCTATTTCTTCCTCTGTTTTGCCCTCTAAGTCCTCCTCTACAAAAATAAGTGATATTTAAAACTCCATCAGTTCATATATATATATATATATATATATATATATATATATATATATATATATATATATAAAGAGGTAGTAATAGATTAATAGTCATTCCACATTACCAGCAAATAACAAACAAAACGATTAACTAAAGATGAATCTAACGAAAAAATTCATTTTCAATTTGGACAGAATGTAACTTAAGGTACAAAGAAGGAATGTGCTCTCTACTCTCCATTAGAAGAGACTGCTTAAAAGGCCATGTTTGAAGCCTTTAGGCTGAACCCTCTTTAGTATCAGACATAACACTAGTTTTTTTTTTTTGTTTTTTGTTGTTTTTTTTTAATATCTTTTTATATTTTAGAGAGTAATTATTTTATCTTCAGTGCATATTTATTTTTATTTTACTTTTGACAGATAGAGAGAGAGACAGAGACAGCTAGAGAACCGAACTGTGGGAACTCCCCAGTTCAGCATGTGGGTCCGCCCGGGCCGGAGCCGGGATTCGATCCTCGGTCCTCGGGGCCTCAAAGCGAGCGCTCAACCCGCTGAGCCGTCCCGGCTTTCCCCATAACACTAGTTTTGAAGGTACTTCCAAAATTGAATATGGTTATGTTGTTAACTGTTCTTCCCTTATCAAGAGCACCATAGATAACCAGGAATTAAGGTATAATTAAAATCTCAAAACCATACGCAGTGAACACTATAAAAACTTAATGTCTTTCAATGTTAAAAAGTTACACTTTTATAATTTTATCATGAATCAAGTTATCTAAATAAGGCTGTACTTTTCCTATGATTATTTAGTGCATAACATTACCAGTAATCTGACGTTCTTTGCTCTTTGTTTCTTTTGTTTCTTTCTTTTCCTCATCTCTTCTTTCTTTCAGTCGAGAAGGGGAAGGAGATGTGGATCTATGTCGTCTTGGGGATCTGATATTTAACAAGATGTCAGAAACAGAGACATACCTGGTCACTGTGTCGATCAGCACAGATATATAGAAGTACCTCAAAGGTAAATGTTGATAAGAGCCAGCCTCCAGAAAACCAGGAGTCCATTCCCCCTAGAAGAATGACAGGGGTGTCCAAGCTTTTGGCTTCCCTGGGCCACAATGGAAGAATTGTCTTGGGCCACACAGACAATACACTAAAACTAATGATAGCTGATTAGCTTAAAAAATAAAAAAAAAAGGTAAAAATCTCATGTTTTAAGAAAGTTTACAAATTTGTGTTGGGCAGCATTCAAAGCTGTTCTGGGTAGCATGTGGCCCATGGGCCACAGGTTGGACAAGCTTGAGAAGGTTCTGCCTAGACCCTAATTGTTAACAAAAACAAACAAACAAACAAAACACAAAAAACTGTTTACTGCTTAATCATCAGTCGCACTTAGTTCATCCAGGGCTAAAAAAATTTTATAAAGCAGAAAAATGTAACCAGTTTTTAAGAATTAGGAACACACAAAAAGTTGACTTAAACAGTGATCGATGCTTATTAAGAATCAAGAGTCTATTCTAAGCTCCCAAGATCTCATTCTTGATTATATACTTGAATAAAATTAACAAGTTAATAAAAAACAAAACAATACAGGACATATTTCTTATTCTTGTTAAGCACCATGTTAAGTGCTTTTCATGTAGCATTATTCCTCATTTACTCGTACAGCAACTATAGGAGTAGAAACTGTTATTACCTTATTTACCAATGGGAATGTTAGGTTTAGAATACGGTGGGCTTAAGTTCACCTCGTAAGTGATAAAAACAAAGTTAAGGGCAATGACTAGTTTCTTTGGGACTTGTGGTAACACCTCTGGTTATTTTCTGCACTCACCTGGAGCGTCTTCTGTGCGGGGACCGAGAGCGGCTCCTTCTCCGATCTCTCTCTCTGGACCGGGACCTTTCTCTGCGCCTGCGTTCTCTCTCCCGGGAAGCAGACCGGGACCGCCGACGCTCTAATACAAATACGCAAAATTGCAAAGTCAAAAATTACCTCAAATATCTAGAGCTGCACCCTACAACAGCAATATAATGTGAGCCACTGCTAATTGTGACATTAAAAAAAAAAAGACACGTGGAATTAATTTTAACAGAATGTTATTTGGCCCAACATATATCCAAACTATTATCATTTCAACATGTACTCAATATAAAAAATTACTGAGATTTTTACATGTTTTTAGATTAAATCAAGGAAATCCGGTGTGTATGCCGCAGTTAAACAGCATTTAATTCTGAATGAGCACATATATGGATCGCAGCCTCATTTAACTTTTAAGAAAATCAAGTCTTCACTAGTTGAACGTGGTAAAAACTAACCAGGGGGCAGAACCGAGGCTTTCTATGTTGGATCTCTTGATCTAAGTCATGTATTCTTTACATCAAACTACCTCACTTATGGGTGTGCGGACCGGAAGATATTACGAAGTGAGCTCCTTGGACGCAAGATTCTAAATATCTATTTCCCTATTATAAACTGGAGAGGAAACTCACTGAACATTGAAGAACCAGGCAGTATCACATGCAGAGTATTACAGAATGTGACATCAATTCTTACATCAGTTTTTAAAGGCAGGCAATATTACCCCCAAATCGGACTCAGAATGATCAGATGACTTGCACACGGTTGCCCAGAAATTAAGTGAGGGAACCGTGATCTGATTCTAAATTCCCCAGTCACAAGTACAAAAAAAATTACTGTAGGAGGCTGACAGAGTTAGTGAAACCCTAATTTTGAAGGGGTGGGGGGGCGAGGGCCCAGGTTTTTCTCCCACACATCCACACACCTCCCCAACCCGCTCTTTTGCTCAGGAGTAATGGGCCCTCCTCTTCTGTTGCCATTGTACTGAAAAAACAAAAAACAAAAAAACAAAAGAAGCGCCCCCAATCGAACCCCAGACCCTCCGAACTTCATCTAGACTCACCCCTACGTGGGGAGCGGCTGCGGCTGCGACCCATTTGGAGTACTACCCCACCTCACACTGCCCCGGAAGCGACTGTGCAACAACTTCTGGGAGGGCCCGGAACTGCACTTCTACCGCCGACTGGAAAACATCCAAACGACTCACGATGGTTCCGGGTTCTAAAGAAGTGAAGGGGCGCTAAGCCACCTATAGGGCTCCGTCCTGATATCGGCACTTCTGGGCCCAGAGAGTTCGGTGAGAGCCAAGTTGTCATCTCCGCTAAGTCTCCCCCGCCCTTTTTTATTTTTTGCGGTGGCTTCCCCATCTTCTGTGTCCATGGTGGACATTAAAGTGTGCTACTTGATGTTAAAGAAATCTGAAAAAAAACGTACACTCACTACCTTAACAGTTCTCGTTATCATTTTTCTTTCGTTCTTGTCCACATGCACAAAATCATTTCATATCAAACCAATTCTAAACATAGCATTTGCAAGCAGATAAGTCCACACGAGGAAGCACCAGGGATGGTCAGGAGGCAGAGGGAGCAAGGGGGAAACATAGGTAAGAGATTTCATTGGGGTTTTTGCACGAGGGAATAGAAAGGCAGGGTAAGTAGGTTTAAGATTGGCTAGTTTGAATTTCAGCGGGTTTGGAGATGTAGGGACTGCCCAGAGTTGTCTGGTACCGGGCCCAGGAGTCATTAGGGCGGAGGTATATTGCCTGGCTTGTGAAAGTAGTCAAGAAGGTGGTCAGAGGGTATGGGCCAGAATAGGCACGTTTGCATATGAAGGGCACTCTCCCAAGTCCAGTCATTTGCTATCTCTGGGAATTAGCTAGCCCTGGGAGTGGCAGTCTCAGCAAGGCCTCAGGTGTGTCAAAACATCAGAAAATAAATAAAAAGGCATGATTTAACACAATTATTCATACAAACATTTATTGCACACCTATGTACCAGAGGATTAATCAGTAAAAAGACATGCCTGCTCTTGAGTAGATTGCTGGCCACTGAGGGATACACACAGTGTGAAAGTGCATTGACAGGGAAAGAATACAATGAGGGCTGTAAGACTGTTACCTAACTGGTTTTGAGGGGAGAGGTTGTCAAAACATTTCAGGAGGAAATAATGTCCCAACCCAACAAGACCTTAAAGATGAGTAGATTATTAGATAAAATGGGGTTTGTTGTCAGGAGAGGTGGAAGAGATTGTCAAGGCAAGGGAGAAGATGAGCTTTGTAGAGAACTAAAAGTATGGCAGGCAGCCATTTAGGGAGTAGGGAGTGTAAATGTAAAGACTGGAATAGACTTGTAAATTATGAGTTATCCCGAGACAAAGGCAAGAGAGAAACTTTGAAGGGTTTTAAGGATGGGAGGGAATAATATTTGAGTTTATTCACAGAATACTTTGGATAATGAGTCTTGACTATAGAGGGAATAGGAGGCTGATACAGTAATTTAAATGGAAAATTACAGTGGCTTGTACTAGAATGGTATCTTATCAGTAGGTATGATGGAATTTGAGAAATAGCTGGTAAAACTGGAAGAACTTGATTTTTGGATGCAGATGATTCAAGAATGACATCCAGGTTTCTGGTCTGTGAAACTAGGTGGATGGTAGCAGACAAAGGAAGAGAGAAGAGAAAGGTACATTCATATCCCTCTGTAATAATTTAGCATGAGACTCCTGAACATTTTCTCTTAAGGGCCTCTTCTTTACCAATAGCCAAGCTAAAATAATTATTATTGGGTATTGTTTCTAGCCCTAGCAAAGAAAAAGACTTGGTAAAGGATATAAGGCAAAAGCTGACAAATACAAAAGCTATCATATATAATAGTTTATATGTCAGCTGACACTACTAATGCTTTATTTAAAATATTTCTATTGAAAAGTTAAAAGTATGCAAAGTATTTGGTAGAAAACAAAAGCAGATCTTTTCTGTCAATTTGAAGTACTAGGTAACAATTACTAATTTTTCAAATGACATCACATTATTTCTTGTGACTGAAGAAATAATTCTGTTTGTGGATGACACAAGCAATTTGGCCAGGAAAAGAACCAATGGAAAAAGACTCATATGTAACAGGGATGTCCAACCTTTTGGCTTCCCTAAGTCACATAGGAAGAGGAATTATCTTGGACCACACATAAAATACACTACTACTAATGAAAGCTGATGAGCTTTAAAAAAAAAAAATAAATAAAAATCATGTTTTAAGAGTTTACAAATTTGGGTTGGGCTACATTCAAAACTGTCCTGGGCCACATGTAGCCCATGGGCTGCATGTTGAACAGCTTGATATATAATTTTAATTTGGTTTAGATATGTAAAATGAAATAGCTAATTTTACTCAAAACTTTATTACTCCCAAGATTTATAAAAATTCCAATATTAAAATAAGTCAAGATTGGTATTTATATTTGAACCTCTGATGCTATAAAATAAAAATATCTTATGAGATATAATTACAGCCAAATATAAAAACAAAAAATGCAACCTTTTTATGCAGCCAAGTAATTGTATATTAAAAATATTTAAACTGGGGATGCCGGAATGTCTCAGCAGGTTGAGCACTCACTTTACAGCCCTGGGGTCTGAGGAACAAATCCCAGCCCCGGGACCCGTGTGGACCCATATGCTGAACTGTGGTGTGGCCCCAGTTTGGTTATCACCAGGGCAAGCTTCCCATGTAGGAGGCCCCTGGTTCAGCTCCCAGCTTGTGGGGGTGTGCCTCCCATGTGGGAGGCCCCCCATCCACCTGTGTGGAATGAAACTATGTTGAAAAACTGATGACGTACAACTATGGATACTACTCTGGGCCCTCTCCTGTCAAAAACAATAAATCTTAAAAAAATATTTAAACTATAATTCGGGGGCGGGGGGCAAAAATAAGGGGAGGCATTTAAAAACTTCCTTTAAATTAACCAGGAGTATGTATTTTCAAAGGATGGAAGCAATTTATAAATCTATGGTCATATTACTGGAGAAGAAAAACTATCAGTAAGTTCTGAAAGTTACTGTAAATCTAATTGGAAAATATCTAACTTGAAGGAAGAAATAATTCTGGGGGAAGCCGGGATGGCTCAGTGGGTTAAGCGCTCACTTTGCAGCGCTGGGGACCAGGGATCGAGTCCCGGCCTCGGC
The DNA here is from genome assembly GCA_004027555.1 of Craseonycteris thonglongyai. Classification (NCBI taxonomy): domain Eukaryota; kingdom Metazoa; phylum Chordata; class Mammalia; order Chiroptera; family Craseonycteridae; genus Craseonycteris; species Craseonycteris thonglongyai. The sequence continues at coordinate 28,649 of PVKE010015120.1, forward strand.
CCGTGCGGAACCATATGCTGAACTGGGAGCTCCCCCAGTTTAGCTCTCTCTCTGTCTCTGTCTCTGTATCTCTCTCTCTCCCTGTCAAAAATAAATAAATAAATACAAATATAAAAAAAATAATAATAATAATAATTCTGGTTTCAACTGTTTATTTTTCTGTCCATTTTATATAAGAGCTTGTTTATTCTTTTTCCAAATGAGCATTTATTGTTTGTACAGACACATAAAAGTGATTCCCATTTTTTTAAAACCCTAAAAAATACACATTAACCACAAAAAGTATTCACTCTGGAAAGACAGTGACCATGCCTATTTTCAAAATAGCAGTAAACACAAGAAGCCAACATATATAAATCATGACAAGGGTACATTTCATTTTTGACAAAAATAAGTTCTTTTTTTTTTACATTAATGCTTTATTACCAGTTTCTATATGATATCCTTTGACCTTATTTACATTTACTATGAAATTTCTATTATCATGTATAACTCAAAGGCACTCAATTCAATGGTTATAAAGTCCTGAGTGTAAGTAGGAAATAGAATTCCCAACTAAAATTTGAACATAAAGATCAGAGAATATGAAAATGTTTGAAGTGTAATATTTGGTACATTAAGTAATCTTATGACCTAATGACAGAGTTGTACAGAATGTCAAAGAAAAGACCATGTAAGGCAAAGGAATATACTCAGAATCAAATTCTTTTCTCCCCTATTCAAGTTCATCTGAAAGTCTGAAGCTGATTATTTTGTTAAAATCCTAAACTGAAAGCAAAATAAAATAAAAATGCTTAAATTAATGAAAATTTTCTTCAGCTTAGTCTCCAAAGCCATGAACAAAGTATTTAATGATTTAAAACAACTACGTATTGAAAGGATATTAGGAGGAGGAATCATAAAGAGCAGTTGAAAAAATTAAAGGACAGCTTTAAATGCACCAATTGAAAGAGCATTTATAACTGGCCTTTCAAATTACTCCTTTAGAATTCTTTTAGACAAATGAATTTACAGATGGATAACTAAGAATCATTAACATTAGTCAGGATAAAGTTTATGCTAAAAATTAAATCTATATTTGGTTGCACAGAAATGTGAAATTTACCTATAGCGATTTTCTACTGCTGCTAAATTAAAAGTATGAGTTGACATCTTTATAACAGAAATGGTTTGACAGATAGTTTCTTGGCTTTAAAATGTATTTTCATATATGCATAGAAATGTAATGGGGATAAGAATAGTCTTCTATGTTTCCTGTACAGTTCATAAGGCCTTTGTTACTGTTAGTCACCTTAGATGTTAACATCATAGGGCCATTAAATTCAAGCTGGCCAAAAAAGTTTTCGAAGTGCTAATGTTTCCTACTGGTGAGATCTTCAGTTTTCTGGATTTTCTGGATGACGATTATTTTCAGTTCTTTTTTCTGATGATATATACAGGAAATTACAGCAGATATACAATGGGAAGATCAGAAGCCTGCTATCCAAGTTCATCACTACTTGTTCCTATAAAACAAATTTGTTGCTTTAATGACAAATAGATAGTAATGTTAAATAAACAAAAACAGAAAACCAAACTGAATGAGAGAGTATGGTGGTTAAGAGTTTATACCTACAGTCTGAGAGTCACTACTCAAATCTCAAAACTCCCACCCATTAGCTGTGTGACCTTGTCAGCTGCAGCTTCCTCACTGTAAAATGAGGACAAGAGCACCCACCTCACAGGATTACATGAGACAATGTTTATAGAGTGTTCAGCAAAGCCAGACATATATGAAGTACTCAATTATGGTAGTTATTTTCATTAATGAAAAATTTCTTATCAAGTACCTACATATGTTATGAGCAGACAGAGTCCATAAATATGTCAACTTCTCATTTGGCTTCAATTTCTGATGTCCCTTATGTATAGCAAATAACTAGGATGAAGGTGGGGAGTCATTATCACCAAAAAACATGGTTTCTACACTTGTCTGAGATTTTCCACTATCTCTAATACAGACACGTTATTTGTCTCCTGGAACATAAAGTATCATAAATAAATTTCAGGTTCAATTCCCTCAATACACGTGAGAATGCCTTCAAATCCCACAGAGACAGGAAATGATACTACAACTGAGAGCCACAAATCACTCATGCTGCAGATCTCTTTTTGGAACCCTTTACTAGCAGCATTTGGTGAACAGAGTAAGTCAGCAGAGTAAATGCAGAGTATTGAAACAATAACTTCTACTTTTTGAATACTTGGATACATTCTCTGCAGTAACATGCATTTATAGGCACTCCTCACTTAATGACTGAGTTCTGTTCCTACCACTAGGTCGTTAAGTGAATTGGTCAATAAGCGAGGAGCTTTGGCCTTGTGGTGTGTTGTGGTGCCACAGGGTATGTATTTTTCAATAGATATTCCATGATACCACACATAAATAAAATACGTAGTCTTGCACAACTGAGAATGCTTTGTGTAGTGAATACTATTATAACCAACTGCAGAACGAGTCAAAGACTGAGAAAGGGGATTCCTGTGATTCATACACACTGAGAACGGGGATTCCCCATGCTGGAGAACTGGTCTCAAGTCAGCCGTCCTTAAACCAGTAGGTCATTAAGTGAGGAGTGCTATAGTTTCACCTTATTTTATACATTTTGGAGAATATAATACTAAACACTTTAAATATAGAGTTTTTAATTTTTCACTGGGGCATGTGCTCCTGGAGTGAAGAGGGACTAAAACTGATACATTTGCATGACTGATGTAGGCTCAACTGGACACAGCTTCTGTGTTGGAGGAGCAGCAAGATACATTTGGATAAAGAAAGTAGGGAATACAAATGTCTCTCACACACAATCTCTATAGTCTCCAAAACGGAAAGCGAATAAGATGGGTAAGATGATGGGTTAGGTGAGGCAATCACCTGGGCTGATGGCGCTAAAAGGGTTAGTAGAGATGAATGATATCAAAGCATAGGTGGCCTTTAGATGCTTGAGTCACTTTGGCCTAGTCCAAGTTTGTAGCAATAATCTGGGAGAAGGCATATTGACCAACCTGACTCCCCATCCTAGCTCATGAATGTCTCACTAGGATACTTTTCTTTTTTTGCACACCCCTTAAATACCAGTGTTTCCTAAGTTTCCATCCTGTCATATTCTCTGCACATTTCCTATATATAGGTTATCTCATCCAATTATTTCTAGCCCAGGCACTGACTGTAACCTCCAGACCCATTTACCCAACAGCCTATCAAATTTTCATCTTAATGGCCTCAAATTAAATATGCCTTATAGTGAATTCATCGTATCTTCACCTTCATTTTAAGCCATGCTCATTTCCTTCCTGTAATTCAAACCTTAGGAAAAACTATTATAAGTCAAGTTGCCAAGTCAGAAAACCAGGAACTGTCTTTGACTACTTTCTTTCTCATCCTCATACACAATTATTTCTAGAACCCATCAACATTTCTTCATACCCATTGCTACCTTCCTTAAGTAAAGGTTCTCATCATTTCTTATATGTCATCAAAAACTATTACAAAAAAAGATTCATTTCATATTAGCAATTAAAATATAAAATACTTAGTATTATACTTCCAGGAAATATATAGGAATAATATAGGTAAAAATGATACATTTTAGAGACATAAAACCTAAATAAATGTAGAAAACACCATATTCCAGAGGAAGATACCAATTTTCCACAAATTATAAGTTTACCAAATATAAATCAAAGTCTTTGCAGGAATTTTTAGGAGGAAACTTGACAAAATGTTTCCAAACTCCACGCAGAAGAATAATCATGCACAAAGAACCCAAAGATTTTTGAAAAGAGAAGAATGAAGGTAGGTTTGTATTACTAGGTATTAAAGTTAATTTTAAAGTTAGTCTACTTAAAACAATAGGCTGCTATCTCCACAACAAAGAAATCAATAAAATACAATAAAGTTCAGAAATGAAACCAAGTATATATGGATTTAGTACATGATAAAAATGGCATTTCAAATACATAGATACATCTGATACACTTCAGATACTGTATATCATAAAAATACTCTAATGTAAAAATAAAATAGAAAAAAGTACAGATGCCTATTTATATAATCCTAATTATTAGGGCTAAGCATCACACCAAAAGAAATTAAAGGGATAGATGGATAGATTTCATGAAGTTGGATAGACAAATGACAAAAATGGGAAACTACAGCATACCACAAAATGTTATTACTTTTAATATATAAAAGCTGTTAAAAATTAATAAGAAATGGATGCCTGGGATAGCTCAGCAGGCCTTGCAACCCCAGGGTCTGGGGATCGAATCCCAGGTCCGGCCTGTGCAAAACCATATGCTAAACTGTGGCTTAACTGGTAACTGCCAGGATGGCAACAAAGGTTCTCAACCTCCCATTGCGGGAGGCCTCCAGTTCGGTTCCCGCTCCTTGTGGGCCCCATGTCCACCTCTGTGGAATGAAACTATGTCATATCTAATGATGTACAACTGTGGAGACTGCTCTAGACTCTCCCCACTTCTTTCTCTCACCTTCTCTCAAACAATAAAATAAATCTTTATGGGGGGAAAAAAAAAGAATTTTACTTCTTGGAATTTATCCTTTAAAAAAATCAAGGGAAGCCAGGATGGCTCAATGGGTTAAGCGCTCACTTTGCAGCCCCAAGGACCGAGGATCGAATCCCAGCCCCAGCCCAAGTGGACCCATATGCTGAACTGGGGAATGTCCCCAGTTCGGTTCTCACCAGGGTGAGACCCTGGCCCAGTTCCTGCCCTGTGCAGCCCTGTGCCCACCTGTAGAATGAAACTATGTGGAAAAACCAATGATGTGCAATGATAGAGACTGTTCTGGGTCCTCCTCCTTCTCTCTATCTCTGTCTCTGTATTTCTCTCTCTCTCTGTCAAAAATAATAAAAATAAATCTTAAAAACAAACAAACAAACAAACAAAAAACAAAATGCCCTTTGATACACGACTGGATAAAGAAGTTGTGGTACATTTACACAATGGACTACTACTCAGCGATAAGAAAAGAGGAAATACAGTCATTTGTGACAACATGGATGAACCCAGAGACCATCTTATTAAGCGAAATAAGTCAGGCTGAAAGAATCAGGAAATATATGACCTCACTTATAGGTGGAATATAAAACTGAAAGTAACAAAGACAAAGACCTATGGACACACTCAATAGCTGGGTGATTGCCTGAGGGAAGGGGAGGAGGGGGGAGGGAGAGAGGGCACCAGCATTATGGA
>PVKE010015121.1:0-18673 GCA_004027555.1 Craseonycteris thonglongyai
CCTCCTCTTTTTAGTGTCACTTCACTCTTACCTTTTGCTATGCTTAATGTCCCTGACTTTACTGAGTTTCTGTGTTTCCACCTTCTCTATAAAGTAAATATTTATTCTCTACAGTTGTGAGGAAGCTAATGTTACTTAAATATATAGGATAATTGTCTAGTTTATTTTTAATACTTTCAATCTTTCTTTCTAGTTTTGACTCTATTCAGCACCACCATTGCAGTGGTACCAGTTATCTCTAGTACCTGAGCACTTCCAGGGTTCTCAATGAAAATCCATGTGCATTTTTTTCTGTTAGTCTTCCACTCCCAACTCTAGCTTCTATACACACATACACACACACACACACCAAAATAAATCATATGTGTTCTCAATCATGTGTATATATGTATATCCCCGTGTTCTATGATTCTTACAATATATAATTTTTGGTTTCAACCTTTCCTGGTCAGTCTTTTATTACTTGTTCATCAAATTTTAAACTTTAACTGCTCTTTGTCCATTGCATAGTCTTCCTCATAGCTCTTTGTACTTGTAAATTTATGACTTAAAAAAAATTGTTTTATTTTACAATTACAGTTGACATAAAAGATTATATTAGTTTTAGCTGTACAACACAGTAAATGTATATATGAAAAGTCACTTTTATGATCACCCCGATAAATCTAGTGCCCATTTGACAACTGTACTATGTAATATAATATAATATAATATAGTATATTCCCCATGCTATACTGTACATCCCCAAGACTATTTTGTAGCTGCCAAGTTGTGTTTCTTAATCCTTTCCCCTTTTTTATCTTTACCCCATCCCCAATCCAGCAACCGTCTGTATCTACCGGTATGAGCTTGTTTCTCTTTTGATTGTTTATTTGTCCTATTCTTGAGATCCCACATATACAAGAAATCATTTGACATTTGTCTTTCTGTCTGAGTTACTCCACTTAGCAACGTACCCTCTAGGTCCATCCAGGTTGTCACAGATGGCAATATTTCATTCTTTTTTTATGGCTGGGTAATATTCCATTGTATACATATACCTCCGCTTCTTTACCATTCATCCAGGACAGCCACATTACTTCTGTGTCTTGTCTATAGTAAATAATGCTGCAGTGAACATGGATGCACATGTCCCTTCAAAGTAGTTTTGGGTTTCTTTGGATAAATGCCCAGAAGTAGGATTACTGGGGCCTTTGTTTCCTGTTCTAGCCTTTGTTTTACAGTCTGTCTGGTATAAGTACTGCTACCCCAGCTTTTTTTTTTTTTTTTTCTATTTTCTTGAAACAACTTTTTCCATCTGTGTGTCTTTTCTTTTTTTAACATTTATTTTATTGTTTGAGAGAAGGTGTGAGAGGGAGAGAAGCAGGGAGGGCCCAGTGTAGTCTCCATAGTTGTACATCATTACTTCTGACATGGTTTCATTCTACACAAGTGGATGTGGGGCCACACAGTGCGGAAATAGAACTGGCGGCCTCCCACATGAGAGGCAAGAACCGTTGCTACTGTGCCGTCTCAGTGGTTACCAGTTGTGCCACAGTTCAGCATGTGGGTTTCCATTGCCCAGGGCTGGAATTTGATCCCTGGACCTCGCAGTTGCAAGATAGGTGCTCATCCTGCTGAGTTATCCCTGCATCCCCTCTCTTGGTTTTCATATTCAGAAGTTCTGGGTGTTTGTCTTCCCAGTACTGGAACCTTGCTCTGGGGAACCTGGTGTGGGGCTGGGACCTTTCGCTTCTCATGGGTAAACTGCATAGCCAAGATATATCCCTCCCTATTTTTAACTGACACACATGGTTGTGGGACCATTGTATTCCATGTCTGCACCCTTTCTACCAGTCTTGAGGTGATTTCTTCTGTATGTCCTTAGTTGTAGGATATCTGTTCATCTAGACGTTAGGTGATTCTCAATGATGGCTGTTCTGTAGTTTAGTTGTAATTTTGACATGGTCGTGAGAGGAGGCAAGCACAGTATTTACCTATTCGTCATCTTGACTGGAAATAGATTCTGTGCCCTTTTTTTCTCCTCAACAATATGCATCTAAGCTTCATCTTTCTTACTGCATATAGTTCGTTCTTTTTAGTTGCTGTATAATATTATATGGTATTGGTGGGGAATGGGGAGTTATTTTCAGTGGTTACCAATTTTTCGTTTAATTAAAAAGTGCTGGAGATGGGTAGTGGTCATGGCTGTACAACAGTAATTGTACTTAATGCTTATGAATTACACTTAAAATTAAAATTATAAATTTTAATTTCTTCATATATAGGATGGCTATCATAAAAAAGGCAACAAATGACAAATTTTGGAGAAGGTAAGGAGAAGAGGCAACCCTTGTGCACTATTGGTGGGATTACAAACTGGTGTAGCTACTATGGAAAATATCATGGAGGTTATTCAAAAATTAAAAATAGAATTACCATATAACCCAGCAATCCACCTCTGGGTATTTATTTGAAGAAACCCAAAACACTAATTCGAAAAGATACTTGCACCCCTATGTTCACTGCAGTGCTATGTAGCCAGGATATGGAAACAATAGAAATTACCATCAGTAGATGATTGGATAATGAAATTGTGCTCCATGTATATACAATGGAATATTATTCTGCCATAAAAAATGAAATCTTATTCGTGACAAAGTTGATGGACCCAGAGGGTATTCTGCTATTTGGAATAAGTCAGATTGAGAAAGACAAATGCCATATGATTTCACTTATATGAGAATCTAAAAAACAAAATAAACAAGCAAAACTGAGCAGAGAACAGACTGATGGTTACTAGATGCAAGTGGGTTTGGGAGGTTGGATGACAAAGGTAAAGGGATTAAGAACCACTAATTGGTAGTTACAAAATAGTCATGGGGATATAAAGTACAGTATGGGGAATATAGTCAATAATATTGTAAATACTGTGTATTATCTGATGGATGATAGACTTATCAGGGAGATCATTTCATAAATTATGTAAATGTCTAACCAGTACACTGTACATGTGAAACTAATATAAAATACTGAATATCAACTATAAAAATTAGTCATGGGGATATAAAGTACAACATAGTGAATATACTTAATAATATTGTAATAACTATGTACTGTGTGAGATGAATAATAGACTTATTTAGGTGATCATTTGGTGAGGATGTTATAAATGTCTATTTATTTTCGGGTTCAACACAGGCAACAACTGATCATGGATCACTTTCTAGCTCCTACCTGGTACTCCCTGGCCAGTCATAGGCAGTGTCTGACCCAGGCCTATACTGGAGCTGCTCCCCTATCAGAACCAGCATAATTGGAGGTGGGCATTAGATCACAGCAGAGTACCGGCCAGTTAGCACACACATAGGGTGATCTCAACAGGCATTAGAGCCCGCTGGGCTGAATCCCACTCAGTGGGGTAAGCCCCCCACAGCAGCCAATAGCTGTGGAAGTGGCCAACCCCCACAGGCAGTCAGGCTACTTATGTGCCAATAACTATCAGAGTTCAACTATAACAGGAGGGCACATAAAACCCACACAAGTAGCAAGTGAAAAGCCGTTAGTTACCTACTAGGGAGCTCCCCTTAGACTGTCAGCTGATTTTTCAACAGAAACTTTGCAGGCCAGAAAGGACTGGCATGTTGTCAAAGTGACAGAAAGCAAGGACCGACAATCAAGATACCCAACAAGCCTGTCATTTAAAATCGGACACGTTAAAGTGCTTCCCAGACAAGAAAAAGGTAAAGGAATTCATCACCACCAAACCAGTATTACAAGGAATCTCAGAGGAAATTCTTTAAAACAGAAAAAAAAAAAAATATATATATATATATAAATAATGAAATGGTAATAATATCTGTCAACAATTACTTTAAATATAAATGGATTAAATGCTCCACTCAAAAGATAGGGTGGGGTAAGCTGGGATGGTGGGATGGGTTAGTATGTTGAGTGCTTGCATTGCAGCCATGGGGTCCAAGGATCAAGTCCTGGTCCCGGCCCTGCCTGTGCGGATCCATACGCTGAACTGGTGTGTGCACCTCACTCTTGTTCGGGTCCCGCTGGGGCGAGCTTCCCATGTGAGAAGCCCTCAGTTCAGCTCCTGCCCAGGGCATGCCTCTCATGTGGGAGGCCACGTGCCCAGTCCCTGCCTGGTGCTGCTCTGTCCCCACCTGTTGAATGAAACAGTGTTGAAAACTGATGACATAACAACTATGGAGACTGCTCTGGGCTCTCCCCCTTCTCTCTCTCTCTGACTTTCTCTCTCTCTGTCAAAAACAAATCTTTAAAAGATAAAATAAGGTGGCTGAATGGATAAGTAAGCAAAACCCTTATATATGCTGCCTATAATAGACTCATGTCATATTGAAAAACACAGACTGAAAGTAAAGGAATAGACACTGTTATTTCATGATAACGGAAACAAATAAAAGCTAGGCTTAGCAATACTTATACCCAACAAAGTAGACCTTAAAACAAAGGCAACACTTCTTGGTATTTATTTCAAAAAAACCCAAAATACTACCCGTATTTTCCGGCGTATAAGACGACCGGGCGTATAAGACGACCCCCTAATTTTACAGTTAAAACACAGGTTTAGGCCTATATTCGCTGTATAAGACTACCCCCCACTTCCAAGGCTGTAGTCTTATACAGCGAATATAGGCCTAAACCTGTGTTTTAACTGTAAAATTAGGGGGTCGTCTTATACGCCCGGTCGTCTTATACGCCGGAAAATACGGTACTTTAAGTGGACATATACATCCATATGTTCATTGCAGATTTACAGTGGCCAAGATGTGAAGGCAGCCTGGTTTTATATCAGTGGATGAATGGATGAAGAGGAGGTGGTACATATATACAGTGGAATATTACTTGACCATGGAAGAGAATCAAAATACTCTCCAGGACCATCTGCGGCAGCTTGGGTGAACCTGGAGAGTATTTTGTTGAGTGGAGTATGTCAGACAGAGAAAGAAAGATGCAATGTAATTTTGTTTATATGTGGAATCTAAAGAACAAAATAAAACAAACTCATAGATACAGAGGACATTTTGATGGTTGCCAGGTTTAGGGGGGCTTTGAGGGGGTTGGTGAAAAAGGGGAAGGGATTAAGAAATACAAATTGGTTGTTGCAAAGTAGTCTTGGGGAGATAGGGTATAGCACAAGGAATATAATCAATAATACGGTAATAACTAGTATGTATACTGCCAAGTGAGTACTAGACTAGACTAAACATGAGGATCACTTTTTAAATTATATAAATGTCTAACCACTATTCTGTATACCTGAAATTAATATAAAATAATATTGGATGTCAACTATAATTGAAAAATTAAAAGGGAAGGGGAAGGCAAAGGGCAATAAGTAGTTTGTATTTATAGGTATAAAAGAAATAAGTCATGGAAATGTAACAGAGCATAGTCAGTATTGTGAGTGTGATATGGTGTCAGATGATTACTACACTTATGGTGATCACTTCTTTAGGTATATAAATGTTGAAAAGTTGTGCATACCTGAAACTAATGTAAAGTATATTAGCTATCTATGATTTTTAATAAAAATCTTTAAAAAAAAAATTGTCAGGGATCAATTGTCATGGATTCAGTGGCTGGAGCCCTGTGAATTAAACTAATGAAAGACAGATTGGCAGGAAAAAAACAACAACATGAAGTTATTATTAATAGTTCACAAACATGAATATTTACAGAAAAGTGAAACTCAAGCAAGCATTATACTTGGGGGCTTATATTACCCTTTTTACAAAGTGAAGGATGTTTGGGCTTCAAGGGATGATAAAATGTGGAGAGGTGAGTACAATATAGTTTATAGGGGAACAAATGGAAGACATTAGAGTTATTTTAGTAGGAGTTGTTTATAAAATTCACCTCAGTGCCTACTTCATGTCTCAGGTGATAAGAGTTACTTTCATCTCTTTTTTCTATGGCAGAGAGGGACACCTTCAAGAAGGGAAATTTATGTCCTACTTTTAGGTGTTTAAGGGGAGGGTAGAGAACACTCTTCCTGTTATCTGTTGATTCTCAATTACCTTCAGCTCAAAATAATTCTTATGCCAAAGTATGATATTTTGGGGTAACATGTTCTCACCCTCTTAATAATATTTTAGATTAACTTATCACTAAACAGGATGTTTAGTCTGTCAGATTGTTACATGTATCTATAGTTAATTTCTTTTTATTTCTATGTATATTTTCTTATATTTAAATAGGGTTGTCTTTCTTTTTTTAAGATTTATTTTACTGTTTTTGACAGAAACAGAGAGACAGAGAGAAGAGGGAGGGTCCAGACCAGTCTCCATAGTTGTATGTCATCAGTTTTCAACATGGTTTCATTCCACACAGATGGGTGGGAGCCATGCAGGATGGGAAATGGGCTGGGGCCTCCCACATGGGAGACATGCCCCTCTGAGCCAGAGGGTGAACTGGGGGGGAGGGCAAGAACCAAATTGGGGGCCTCCCTCATGGGAAGCACACCCCAGTTCAGCATGTGGGTCCGCACGGGCTGGGGCTGGGATTGGATCCTGAGTTCCCAGGGCTGCAAAGTGAGCACTTAACCTGCGAAACCATCCTGGCTTCCCTAGGTTGTCTTTTTTTTTTAAATTGTTTTTGACAGAGAGAGAGAGAGACAGAGAGAAGGTGAAGGGCCCAGAACAGTCTCCATAGTTGCACATCATCGGTTTTTCCACATAGTTTTATTCCACAGGTAGGTGCGGGGCAGCACAGGGCAGGAACTAGGCTGGGGTCTCACCCCGGTTAGAACTGAACTGGGGGCACTCCCCAGTTCAGCATATGGGTCCACACGGGCCGGGGCCGGGATTCGATCCTTGGTCCCCAGGGCTGCAAAGCAAGTGCTTAATCCACTGAGCCATCCTGGCTTCCCCAAAGTTGTCTTTTTTTGAGTGGTATATTTATAATTCTAGATAAAGGTTTTTTATTACTAGATATATGATTTGAAAATATTTTCTCTCCATATGGGAGTCATCTATTCACCCTCACCTTTTTTACAAAGTAATGTGTCAATATTGGTGTTTTTTTTTTTTAGAGTTTGTTTTATTGTTTTTTTGACAGACAGAGAGAGATAGAGAGAAGAGGGAGGGCCCAGAGCGGTCTCCGTAGTTGTACGTCATCAGTTTTCAGCATGGTTTCTTTCCACACAGGTGGGTGGGGGCCGTGCAAGACAGGAACTGGGCTTGGGGTCTCCTGCATGGGAGGCACGCCCCCTCAAGCCATGAGGCAAACCGGGGGTCAAGAACTGAACTGGGGGCCCCTCACATGGGAAGCACACCCCAGTTCAGCATATGGGTTCTCATGGGCTACAGCTAGTATTTGATACTTGGTCCCTCGGGCTGCAAAGTGAGTGCTTAACCTGCTGAGCCATCCCAGCTTCCCCTGGTTCCCTTTTTTTTAAGATTTATTTTGTTGTTGGAGAGAAGCTGAGGGAGTGGGATAGAGGGCGGGGGTGTGGGGGGGGCGGGATGGCCCAGAACCATCTCCATAGCTGCACATCACTAGCTGTGACATGGTGTCACTCCACACAGGTGGATGTGGGGCTGCATAGGGCAGGAACTAAACTGGGGCCCCCGTCATGGGAGGCAAAAACTCTCACTGTCATCCCAGTGGTTACCAGCCACACCACAGTTCAGCACATGGGTTTGCACAGGCCAGGGCCAGGATTCAATCCTCATCCTTCAAGGTTGTGCAAGGCATTTGTCCAAACCTGCTGAGCCATCAGGCATCCCCCCATTCACTGTTTTAATGGTGTTTGAAGTGCAAAAGTGTTTCATTTTGATGAAGTCTGATTTATCTATTTTTCTTTTTTGCTATAATTTTTTGTCATATATAAGAAATCACCGCCTAAGCCCTTGTCACAAGTTTTATTCCCAATGTATTTTCTAAGAATTTTATAGTTTGGTCTATGATCCATTTAGAATTAATTTTTGTATATGGTGTGAGATACAAGTCCAACTTCGTTGTTTTGCATGTAGATGTACAGTTATCCCAGCACCATTTGTTTAAAATGCTGTTCTTTCCCTACTGAATTGTTGACACCTTTTAAAAAGCTTTGTTGACCATAAATGAAAACATTTACTTCTAGATTCTCAATTCTGTTCCATTGATTTGTATGTTTTTCCTTATGCTAGGACCATGTTGTCTTAATTACTGTAGCTTTATAAAGTGTTTTACACATCAGGAACTATAATTCTTCCAGCTTTTTTTTTCAATATAGTTTTGGCTATTATGGATTATTTTCATTTGCATATGCATTTTAGGATAAGTTTGTCAATTTATTTAAAAGAAGGCAGCTGAGGTTATGTTAAATCTATAGATCAATTTGGGGAGTAGTGTTAGCAAGGTTGGAATGGAGTAAATAGGGGAGAAAGATAGGAGACCAAGTCAGAGAGGGAGGGGGAGGAAGTCTTGATACAACTTTATTGACCCAAGACCCATGTCTTATGTTATTCAGACATGATTGATCAGAGACATGCTCATACATTTTAGAGAGTGCTACAATTAAAATCATATAAAATTGCTAGAGCTTAAAATAGATAATGTGTTCATTATACAATTTATGACTATGCTTATAAATCACATTTTGTCCTGTTAGGGTATTTTTTTCTGACCTTGTTTAGACATTGTTCTAGACATTTTGATTTTTTAGAGTAAAAGATAGACTAACGTATTATATAAACTATTATATAAAAAAGCCCCCACAGAGATCCACCTTGTCAATGATCAGATCAGATAAAGGAACATATTTACAGAATTAAGGACATAATATCCACAGAATTGAAAAGAAAAGTGTAGAGCCTGCTCAAAGGGATTGTGCAGTGAAATATGATACTTTTATAATAGGTGTTGTGTTCCCCTGCACAGATGTGCCTGCTGTACAGCCTATCACACTTTAGAAATTCTAGAATTCTTTAGTAAGACATGTACAAAGTTTATTATGTACAAAATAAATATGTTATGAACCAAAGAAGTTGCTGATATTTACTCAGACATGAGTGTTTAAAATATTGATTTTTATGAAAAATAGTTGGCCACATGCATTAGTTTTTCTGTAAAAACATGCCAGTCAACAATATGTTACATACACCTTTTAGGTAGTATAAGAATTTGGCTTTAAATGAGAGTAAGAAAGAAAGACACAGGAGGATTTTGAACAAAACACTCATATGAGTCAGCTTATATATTAAAATAATGATGTGGCTGACTACTTAATATAATCTCAGACTCATCAAAAACATTTGTCCCCAGAACTTTGTGTTTTTTCTTCTCTCTGCACAGGATGCTTTTCCAGATAACTGCTTGATTTTTTAAATTTTTTTATCTCATTCACATTTCTGTTTAAATGAAACTTTATCAATGACTGACCTACCCTATTAAAAAGTCTTAACATCCTGGCATTTTTAAAAATCTTTCTTTTCTGTTTAAAATTTCTCTTTAGTGCCTGTTATCTGGCATACAATATATTTTCTCATGTATTTATTTTTTGTCTCTTTCAACCTGAATTTAAGCCTTATGAAGGTGGAGATTTTAGTTTGTGAATTGGTATATGCCGACTGCTAGAAATATAATTGGCCCTAGTTGGTGCTCAGTATTTTTGAATGAGTGAATGAGTGTATTTTACTGTATTTTCATTAGTGTCACATTTTTAATTTTCAGGATCTTCTTGTTATTGAATTTGTTTTCTCAGTGCTTATTTTTTTATAACATCTTGTTCTTATTTTATAGGTGGAATATTTTCTCTCCTCTCTCTAAAGATGTTAATGATAGCTTTTTAAAAGGTTTCTTTTTCCTGTCTTGTCTTTTTTTCCTTCAGATTGTTTATGTCATGATTGTTTGTTTTGGTTTCTGTGTTTCATGCTAGGGACATTCCTCAGATGTCTAGTGAACCTTGGTTGACTGTTCAGATTTAGGATTGAGACACTGAAAAGCTAATTGGAATCTCTGATTAATTGGGTAGTTTGTCAGTCTTTGGAAAATACCAGTATCTTTAGGTCTTTCCTCTTGAGCTGGTCAGATTTTACACAAAGGTTTATTCTAATTTTCGGTTGGACAATATACAGCTGACCTTTGGACATTATGGAGGTTAGGGATGCTGACCCCCTGAGATGCTGAAAATCCATGTATAACATTTGATTCTGTAAAAACGTAACTACTAATTGCCTATGGTTGACTGGAAACTTTACACATATAAACACATTTTGTATACAGTGTTCCCTCGCCACTTCGCGCTTCATGTTTTGCGGCTTCAGTGCTTCGCGGGTTTCCCCAAAATATTCATCAAAAAATAAAAATGAAAAAATACCACCATGTCGGCAGCCACATTGCAGAAAGGAGCATTGTTTCATGTGGATGCGCGAGAGAGAAGGATCCCTGCGTGTCAAACAAAGAGATGAGTTGACTCAGTCCATACCACAGGCCCTCATAAAGGCGCGTGATTGGTTTCCGGTGCGACATCGACCAATGAGAAAATTCCTAGGGGCAAATCCTACTTCGGTCTTTCAGCTTTCGCGGAAGGTTCTGGTCCCCATTAACCGCGAAAAACGAGGGATCTCTGTATGTATTATTACTGTATTTTTAAAATAAAGTAAGCTAGAAAAAAGAAAATGTTATTAATAAAATCATAAGGAAGAGGAAGTACATTTACAGTATTTATTGAAAAAATTTGCATAAAGGTGGACCTGCACAGTTCAAACTTATGTTTTTCAAGGGTCAACTGTATACTAGCTGTCAGCATTCTGGATTCAGCTGAGTAAGAGGGCTGAGAATCTCTGTTTTCAATATTTCTTTTAATGTCTGTATACCTCATCCTCAGTTGTGCCTGGTGCTGCCCAGTCCATGGATTTCTCTTTTATACTTTCACTTAAGTAAAGGAGGGATGGTTATCATGTAGCATGGTGTTCTAAGTGTTTCTTAAACTGAATTTCAACTAGTACTCCCATTTTTAACCCACCTTTTCCACTACTTTCAGCGGTACTTGGTACCACCAGTCCTGAAGACTTTGGGGGAATTCTATAGAGTAAATAGAGATACTTCTTAACTTTTCCCATGGCTAATTTTAGATTGGTTTTCTCAGGTTAACTACTAAGAAAGTAATTTACTTTTCATATTTTTCAGCTTTCCATATTATAAAAATGTTTTAATGTTGTCTCTTACTATAGTCTTTATATTTTTCAGTGTTTTTTCTTTTGTGTTTCTGGAGGAATCCCAATATGTGTACAATTTGCTATCTTCACCTGGAAATCCACTGATAATTTTATCTATTTTGTTCATTCCTTTATCTTCAGTACCTAGTATAGTGTTCAGCCTATATAAGGAGCTTAGAAACTTTAGTGGATGTGTGTGTAATAGTAAGTGTGTGAATAGACCTTCCAAGAGGAAATTAAATATTTCATAGAATGGTATTGCCAATTAGGATTGGAAATTCCTTCAGTAGCATTTGGAAGTTTCAAAATCTAACAAAGACAAAAGCCACTATATTATAATATATTATTTACAGATTGTTAAATGGTTAATATATTTAACCATTTGTTTATACTTAACCAGCTGTGTGACATACACTTGTATGTGAATGTGCCCGAATCCATACAATTTTTTTGTTCTGAATGAGTAAAAGGTTAGTCCAAATTGGTAATCTTTCTGATAAAACCATTTGCTCCTGGTTTAGCATCTGTTCTAAATTTTAACTATGGTGTTTAAAGTTTTATATTTAATCAGTTTAGAGAGTGTTAGAGATATCTCAATTAACTAAAAACAAAATTGTACTATTTTTAATTTTTACAGTGATACATTTGATATTACCTGGAATGGCAGAACTGGAATTCGCCAGAGCAGACTGTCAAGTAGCACCTCCTTACTTGGCAAAGATGGTATATTCGCTGATGTAGCTAGCAGCAAACTCTTGGAAAGAGCTCATGGAATTCTCACGTTAGTATTAATCAATAACATGATTGCTTTTTATGAGTGGTTTAAAATTTCTGGATAAAAAGATGATGGGGATGCTATTTTATGAATAGAGTTTTGAGTGAAACAAGATTCAAAAGTAAGCACTTAGAGTTATGAATCTCATGTATTACTAAACTGGTGTTTTTTGTTTGTTTTCATCATTTGTGAGAATCATAATTCAATATACTCATCATAGAAATGATCTTTATTGCTCTTTGTCAGACCCTACATGCAGAGAGAGAAGAATCTCTTAACTCTTTTTCAGATTCTTGGTCTTTAACTGTAGTTACCCCTTAATTCTGTCAGTCTTAATAAACTGGGCAGGAAAATCCCTTATAAAATGGTGAATGGGGCTATCTATAGTGATAAATACTTATCCAAGCCTGCTATTTCTCATTACCTATTCCTAGAACTGGTTTGAGGACATAGGTAAAAAGTTCTTAGCTACCTATATGAACATATTCCATACACTTCCAAAATACATTTTTTTACCACTACGCAGGGGTCTCCAAACTTTTCAGCCCAGGGGCCGCATTAACTATCAAATAGCAGTTTGGGGGCCGACTACACACTCAAGGTCCAAATAAAAAAGAATCAAAGCATAGATGTTGTTTTTAATTATTTATTTAATATTATTTTATTCAGATTAAAAGCTCTCCACGGGCCGGATGAGAGGGCCGGGCTGTAGTTTGGAGACCCCTGATAGAGGAATGACTGCATTGGATTCCTTAATCCCTAAGTCATTATTTAACTGTTAATAGTCTCAATTTACATATTCCAGAATTGTGAATTAATACATTTAATTCTCAGAACTCTTAAGATTTTGGTGATTATCATTCTTATTTTACATTATTATACAAGCTCTGACAATTAAGTTTGTGAATTCATCCTAGAAAAAGTGCTCATACCTCATTGCTGAATATCACTACGGTCACCTTTGAAGACTTGGGAAGCTGTGCAATGATGCCAGTGCCTAGTCCACCCTTCAAAGCAATTTTAGAACTTTCTCTGGAATGACCATCAGAGTCATCATCTTACTCTGCTTGATGTCCTGAATGTCATTAAAATATCTTCCTTTCAATATTTTCATCTCACTTTTTCACACAGATTTTTTAACACTTCCAGATAGTTAACTTGACTGACTGTTCAGTTGGTATAGATTCATAATTAACAATCCCTTTGATATCAAGAGAGGTTAGTAAGATCATTTTGACTCTTGCTTTGGACTGACAGTACAGTTTTGGTCGTGGAGAATTGGCTGACTTCCACTGTGCACTTGGATGCTTTGTTTCAGGGTGCTATTGGTATACCCATGTTTCGTCACCAGTGAAAACATGGCCCAAAACATTGTCTTGTCTCTTCAAAAGGTCTTGGCAAACTTCGACTGTCCTGTGCTTTTGTTAATTGGTGAGCTCCTTCGGGACCATTTTGGCACACACCTTTCTCATGCCAAGATTTTCGTAACTGTTTCTCTATCGATATTTACTTGGTCTGCTATGCTTCTCACATTCAGCCAATGATTTTGACACACAATTTGACAATTTTTGCAATGTTTTCATCAGTTCTGCTCACCACTGGCTACCCTGACCTCTTCATCAGTGATGCTTTCTCTCCCCTCAGAAAAACATTTAATCCATTTGTACACTGCCATTTTCTTCATGGCATTATCCCCATCAACTTGGACTAACTATCCCTGATTTCACTTCCACTCTTGCCATGTTTAACACGGAATTTAACGTGTTTATTGCTCCAATTCAAGCTCTGACATTCTTGGGACGTCACAGAAAAACATACAACAATAATGAATACCACTCAGCAAGACACTGCCACACATCAACACAAACACAGCTGTGAGGTACTAATACATGAAGGTTAGGAATCCTTACCAAGTTATTGTATAGTGCTGCCAACTTAAGCACACAGTGGCAAGTTTGCGAATTTAACTGTCAGACCTCATGTAGTGCAACCATGCCTGCTACAGGTTAAAATCATACCTTAGTGTGAAAAGTACATTTTAAAAATTCATGAAATTAAGCATCTATTTAAAGTCTTAAAATGACAGAAACAAAACTTCGCAATAAAAAGAAATTAGAGCCCCATTAACAACTAGAAGAAAATGAAACTTTAGCTTTAAATGTACAATATTACTTCCTTGTTCTCTTTTCCTTGCTTATTTTTTTCCCAAAATTTGCCTGCGTGGTTGAATCAAGCTTAGTTTCCAAATAGATGACCTATATCTTAGAAATGGGTATATAATTTGTTTCAATAGAGACGTGGAAATATTCATCTCTGCCGTAATTTGTTCTAATGTATGATTTGTCTCTTTAGGAGAAACAAAAACTTCAAATCCAAGGCTATTCTTCCAAAGGTGGGTATTATAAAAAATCCTTTTTCCATTAGTGCCCTACTGCATAATTATTATAATTACTTTTTTATTATTCATGCATACAATATTTATAAATCAAAGACAAGAAATATATTTATACGCAAAATAACGATTGTGTACATTCAGTTAAATCTATTTTGGAAATAAGACTAGATGTTATAATATGGCCAAGCTTAATGTTTCAGGTATTTTTTTGGTGATCTATCTCATTTCCTAGTATTTAAAAAGCTTTTGAATATAAATGTAAATTTTTGTTGAGTAATTGCCTTTTTACATGAGATTTTAAAAAATTTCTTCTTGGTCCAGGTTAAGGTTAAATTCTGAATTTTGCTTGATTTTTAAATAATGTATTATTAGTCCTTACCTAATTCTCATCGCCATTGGCACTAGTTAGCCAAATTTTCTGTAAAGGTCCAGGTAAGCTTATATGCCTGTTGTCTCTGTCATAACTACTTAGCTCTGCTCTTATAGAACAAATGGAGCTATAGATAATACATAATTGAATGAGTGTGACTATATTCAAATAAAACTTTATTTATGGACATTGAAGTTTGAATGTTATATAATTTTTTTCATATCATTAAATACTATTTAATTTTTTTTCAACCATTTAAACTGTATAAAAACTGAGCAGGATATGTCTCTTGGGTGTAATTTACCTTTTCTGGTCTATATTGTGAACATAGAGATGGCATTGAAAAAACACTTAAGTTTACTAAAGAAAGAAAAATTTTACTGAGAGTTTTATTTTCCTACGCTTACTTAAATATACCTCATTTTTTCCTAATTAATGTTTTGCTAGTTTCTTTCAGTCCATTTCAGACCAAGGCAAGACCAGGTATATATTATTAAAATTTAAAGTGTCAGATCTTATATCCTCATTGATTGTGGCCATTTTCCTGAACAAGGTATTTCTGTTGCATTGTTTCATGTATTATTTGGCAAGAAATGACAGAAGTGTAGATAACCTGAGATTTTTTGTTTCTCCTTTTGCTCTTTGGTGAACTGCAGCCTCTTTCATATCTTGCTATATGAATACTGTTGCATGCATCCATACAACTTTTATAGTTACTAGAAATCAGATGGTCACTTATATTCAGGGCACCTCTAGCACCTCATTTTATTGATACAGGTAGAATTTAGAATGTTTTACTTTTATTGCAATGCTGAATAATTAAACATAAGCAAATATTTAACAAATATAACCTTCAAAGCCCTTAGCCCTCTGTTACAAGGGGTGGTCAGGAAATTCATGGAATGGGAGGGTTATCAGAGAGGTGAGAGTATTAGTTTATACAGTTTGATTGTGTGACTTATTAGCATATGTGCCAAATTTCAGCCTACTTGCATCCGTGTTTTTTCAGTCATCCCCCAAAATACATGTCACATGTGAAGAAAACCTCAACTATGGATAAAATTGAGTTTCATGCCATCGTTAAGTTCGTCACAAAACAAGGAAAAACACCTCAAACTGTTTTGAAAGAGATGTTAGCGGTTTACTAGGGCTGTTGCCCTGGGAAATTCATGGTTTACAAGTGGCATGGCCGTTTCAAGCAAGGCAGAGTCAATTGAGGATGACCTCTTTCCAGGACGCCCTGTTGAGACCACTTCCTCAGACATTGTCAAAAAAGTTGAAAACTTGTAGTGGGAGATGCCAGATTGAGTAAAAAGCGGCTTGCAGAAATGGTGGGAGTATCACCATTTTGAAAATTCTCCATCAGCACCAAAGGATGCCAAAAGTTAGTGCAAGATGGGTACTGAGAATTCTCATGCTGCTTCAAAAATAACAGTGTGTCAAGTGTTTATGACAGTTTTTACACCCCTGCAGAGACAACAGAGATGAAGTTTTAAACGTGATGGTCACTGGAGATGAAACTTGGGTTCATCATGATGAGCCTGAGTCACAGCAGGAGTTCATGCAGTGGCATGAAAAGGGCACGCCACCCTCTTAAGAAGTTCAAGGTGTCCCAGTTGACTGGGAAAATCATGGTTACAGTTTTTTTGGATATGAAGGGTATCCTGCTGATCGATTACAAGGATAAGGGTGTCACAATAACTGGAGAGCACTGTTCAAGTCTGCTGAAACAGTTAAAAGGACCAAAGGGTTGTTCCTTTCGCACAACATGCCCGTGCACCAAAACAATATGGGCCACTATTCATGATTGCGGCTTCCAAACATTAAACCACCCTTCCTACAGTCCAGATCTGGCTCCTTTGGATTGTTATTTGTTCCCAAATATGAAAAAAACAGCTTTGAGGGAAGAAATTTACAGATGATGAAAAGGTTAAAAGCTGCAATTTGAGAACAAACACAAGACTTTTTTTTGAGGGTATAAATAAACTTATTGAAAGGGTATAAAGAAACTTCAATTAGCATTAAGGGGGAATATATTAAGAAGGAAAAATATTAGTGTTTTTTTTTACCCTTTTTCCCCTTCATTCCACAAATTTCTTTTTTTTTTTTAGATTTATTTTTATTATTTTCGACAGAGAGAGAGAGAGCGACAGCGACAGAAGGGGGAGAGCCCAGAGCAGTCTTCATAGCTGTACGTTAGTTTTTACACTTGATCTTAGCCAAAAGGCCGAGAAGCGATTGTACGTTAGTTTTTGATATGGTTTTGTTCCTCATGTGGGCATGGGGCCGAACTGGGCAGGAACCAGGCTGGGGGCCTCCCTCATGGGAAGCACACCTGAGGTGTGAGCTGAATCGGGGGCTTCCCACATGGGAATCTCGCCCCAGTGAGAACCGGATGAGGGGCACACCCCCGCTCAGCACATGGGTCTGCACAGGCCAAGGCCAGTATTTGATCCTTGGTCTCTGGGGCTACAATGAGCTCTCAACCTGCTGAGCCATCTCGACATCCCCTATTCCATGAATTTATTGACCACCCCTTGCCTTGTAATACACTTCTCTTTTGATGATACTTTCCCTTTTCTCTCTTAGAATTTATTCCCTCTTATACTTTGAAATTGTCACTTCTATTATATGTACTCTTCTAACATGGCCTGTCTTTTAATTCCAGTCTTTTACTGACAGTTACCCTGTTGTATATTTCTACCATGACACCCTGATCATCTCTCATATGTGATGCCCAAAGTGATTTATTTTAGTGTGTCACTGCCCTGCTAAATTTTTAGCCACTTAGGCTTATGACTTGAAGTTAATTTCAGTCGTCTTTAACAACATGAGCAGTATCTTCTTTTTAAAAAAATTAAAAGATATTTCAGTTGCACTTGAAGTACAATGTTATGTTAGTTTCAGGTGTACAACATAGTGATTAGACGTTTCTATAACTTATAAAGTGATTGTCCTGATAAATTTAATACCCATCTGACACCATATATAATTATTACAGTATTATTGAGTATATTTCCTATGCTGTACTGTACATCCCTGTGACTTTTTTATAACTTACAATTTGTACATTTGAATCCCTTCCTCTTTTTTTATCCATTTCCCACCCATCTTCTCTGGCAACCATCAAAATGCTTTCTGTATCTGAGTTTCTTTCTGTTTTGTTGATGCACTTATTTTGTTTTTTGATTCCACATATGAGTGAAATCATATGGTATTTGTTTTTCTCTGTCTGACTTATTTTACTTAGCATAATATCCTCCATGTC
Source organism: Craseonycteris thonglongyai (assembly GCA_004027555.1). NCBI lineage: Eukaryota > Metazoa > Chordata > Mammalia > Chiroptera > Craseonycteridae > Craseonycteris > Craseonycteris thonglongyai. Next base: position 17,965 of record PVKE010015121.1, read on the forward strand.
TGTTCATGTTGTCACAAATGGTAAGATTTTATTCTCTTTTTTTTTTGACTGAGTAATACTCCATTGTATATATGTACCCAGTTGTCTATCAGTGGACACTTAAATTGCTCTCCTGTCTTGGCTATTGTAAATAATGCTTGATCATTATCTTCTTTATCATTTTTACTTCAGTGCCTTGCACAGCAATCAGTAAGTGTTTTTGAAAAGAATGAACTGATTAATTAAGCTGATTAAACAATGAAGATAGAATTAAGAAAGGAATAAAGTATATAATTAACAGGAGACAAGAAAGAAATTAACTCTATATCCCTTTTCCCCTAGATCTCTGGTCCATATTTCTGTTCTTTGTTTTTGTCACAGCATGCTGGGCTGTTGCAGCTGTCACTTTACTATTAATAGGTCATCTCTCTCTTGTCCCCTTAGCCTCCTGCCCTCCATCTTGTTCTGTTCTGCCTTGTCTCTTCTTTTTGCCCTTGCTCTATTTTATCTTTTTCATAAATATTAATAACCCTCAAGTTATTTTTTTTTATGTCCTTGTAGCCAGTTTTCCTGTACTTGAATGCGATGTATTTCTAGCACTTAGAATGTCTAATCACTATGTTGTACATCTGAAACTAACATAATATTGTACATTCATCTGATCATGGTGGTTTCATTGGCTGAAGTCTGATCTCCAGCTACGGAGGAAAAACACTGCTCAAAAATCATT
>PVKE010015121.1:18773-34009 GCA_004027555.1 Craseonycteris thonglongyai
AAAAAAAAAAAAAAAAAATCATTAGTTGCTAATCATTCATCAAAACTAATATTGATTGAACACCTACTCTGTACCAGGAATTGTGTTAGGCATTGGGTAAAGGGATGAAAAGTCTAGTCAAAGTCTTCGCTGTCTTATAGTTTATCATCTAGAGAAAAAAATACAGATAAGCAAATAAATGAAAACATAATTAGATGTACAAAGAGGAGGATGCAGTGATGTGTTCATGTAGAGATAGATGGGCTACATTTTGGGTATTTGAACAAGAACTTCATAAGAATGCTAGAAGTTCAATGCCAAGAAAAATGAAGCCATGTGAAGTCTGACTATAGAATATTCCAAGTAAATGAAAAATATTGACCTTTAAGTAATAATACATGTGGTTGTTTTGTTTTTTTTTAAATATATTTTTAGTTAAACTCCTTGAAAGTAAGGACTTAAAAAAAAAAGTTATTTATACAAGTCAGGCTGATAAATTTTGCCTCCACTTAAATAGAAAATGAATGGAAAAATATTTTATGAAATAAAAAAGAAAAGATACCTACATCATTTATTTTCAAAGCTGCATAATTATTTTTCTACAAAATAAACACACTTCAATACACCTCTGCAATCTTGATGAAGCTGGTCACTTACTTGCATAAGCCTTCCACTTTGTGGTTTGTCATTCAGATCTACTTGCCCCACTTCTCCATCTTTGAACTCATTTACCCAGCACCTCACGGTACTCACATCCACACACTGATAACTATAAATAGCTTGTATTCATCTGTGAATTTTTAATTGGAGGAACTTTTTTCATTGTTAATGATTCAATAATAGATGCCAGGATAGCTCAGCGGTTGAGCACGTGCCTTGCAATTGCGAGGTGTGGGGTTTGATTCCCTGCCCTGGCCCATGCAACCACATATACTGAACTGCAGCTCAACTGGTAACCGCTGAGATGGCTCAGTAGCAAAGGTTCTTACCTTCCATGTTGGAGTCATCTAGTTTGGTTCCTGTACCATGCGACCTCATAACCACCTATGTGGAATGAAACCATGTCACAACCAATGATGTATATTAAAAAATAAAAAACAAACACGCTTCATTTAAAAAAATGAATTCAGTAACAGTGCCATTTGAACTGAACATATGAACATTCTTCTGTTTTGATGTGCACTGGGTAAAAAAATGTAAGCATGTGTGTGTGCAAGATCAAGAATGATGAGGAACAATGTCATGTGACTACACAGAACCAATTTTATCCAGATATGTTTAATGTAACAAAAAATTTTACCCTGAAGGCTAAATTTATCAGCATACCCTCATACTCTCCACAGTTCATTTGGTGCTTTTTCACATAGTGACCTTTAGTAATTACTTTTAGTGTCACTTTAAGTAGGGTTGTAAAGTGAAACCATTATTTCTAGGGTCTTTTTCTCAGAAATATCTTAAATGTTTGGGATAAAAATCATTGTAGGCTTCAGCATTAATTTGTTCTTTCTTACAGATAAACTAAAATTATTCTAATTGAATTTTGATCAGTATTTAAAATTAGTTTTTTAAACACAATGAATCTTCTTGTGAGAATTCAAAAATTCTAATAAAAATAAAGTAAAAACACTCCCAAATTCAACATATATCACATCACTTTACATGGCTTTTTTTGGTTTACAGTATTTGCAAATATTTTTCAATGTTAGTAAATATAGGTTTACAGTGTTCTTATGAGCTATATAGTATTCAGTTGTGTGGATGAAGCATACTTTATGAAAAGAATGCCATATCTCTGTTCATAATTTTTTATTGTATTTTAAAGTATATTTTCAGAAATAACATTTAGCTCTTGTTTGACAGTCTCCTTAAATAAATACCTGAAAGTGACATTGCTTATCTGGAATGTTATACTGATTTGCATTATTAAGAACAGTACATAAATATGCTATTTTCTCATATCCTTGTGAATATTGGGTTTTGTCAGTCTTAATTATATTTGCCATTCTGACGTGCAGAAAATATCTTTAAAAGAAAATGTATGTTTTTTTGCTTATAAGTGAAATTGAATGTCATTATGTTATTTGTCATTTGTACTTTGAGAGTTGCATATTTGGGTCTTATTTATTATCATGGGGTGTATTTTTTACTGATACACTTTCAGTATACAGATAACAACTCTTTATCATTGTTGGGAATATTTTTTTTATTGGTTGGACTTGTTTCAATATGTATTGTACTTATTGCTACTTGAAAGTTTTTATTTAATGTTTTATATATTGTCAGAATTTTTTAGACCTAAATTTGTCATGCTTTTAACTCAGTCTTGTGCTTTTCATACAATAAAACTTTTACTATTTTTTGAATAACTATATATAGTTGTACATCTGCACAGATATATTCATTTCATTAACAAATTCACTGCCATAAATACAGGATGGTTTAAATTGGTTTTTTTTTTTAATATTTATTTATTTATTTATTTTTGACAGGGGGAGAGAGAGAGAGAGAGAGAGAGAGAGAGAGAGAGAGAGAGAGAGAGAGAGAGAGAGAGAGAGAGATACAGAGACAGAGAGAGAACTGAACTGGGGGAGCTCCCAGTTCAGCATATGGTTTCGCACGGGCCGGGGCTGGGATTAGATTCCCGGTCCCCGGTGCTGCAAAGTGAGTGCTTAACCCACTGAGCCATCCCAGCTTCCCCTAAATTTTTTTCATTGTCTAAAAGAACTCCCTAATACCTTATAAATATTTTATTTTATATTCTTTAGTTGCTTTATGTACAATTCTGAACTTATTATTAAGATTAATAATTAGCACATCAAGATGAAGGTTGATAGGGACTCACTATATTTTCTTTTTTCTCTGTACATATGGCATACCTGATACAGCCTTGGGATTAAATTTAATTTGTTTCTATGAGTCTGGATTCAGTTGCCAATAACAGTAATTACTATAGACATTTTTAAGTAGATAGGGACTTAATTAAAAGAGGCACTCACAAAATCATTAGAAGTCTTTATTAAGAGTTTCAGAATATTAAAATAACAGTGCAGAACTAACTTTAGCTGTAATCTGAAAGGTAGGAAATAAAGAAGCTGCCCGTGTAGCTGCTGCTTCCAGGTGCATATATCTGTGGTGTAATAAAGGCATCAGGAAGAAGCTGCTTCAACTGTTGGCTCCACGTGCCTTTAGTGGAGTTGCAGTAACTACACAAATGCCCTGTGTTCTGCCTCTGAACAGTCACAAAAGTAGTACCCTGATAGAAAACTGAAATACTCTTGTGTACATGCTTGCCAGCAGAAACATGCTACTAACTAGCCAAAGCCTCTTCCTCATAATATCTTCCCAGTTTCACATGTGGGAATTTAATTGGTGAACTTAAATTATTCCCAGAACCTGAGATGCAAGAGAGTTTGGGAAAAGTAGTAGTTTTTTTTGTTTGTTTGTTTTGGTTGTTTTAAGCTGGAAAGAATCTGCAGGAAGAAGGTAGAATTGATACTGAGTATCAATCTCCTGTATTCACCACTGTCATTATACACAGGAAATAATGAGAAGTGGCTTATAATTGTGTTTTTCCCTATTTTTAGATTAATTTATGTCAAGAATTTTATTTTCCTCCCCATTTCTTTTCAGAACTTGCTAGAGGTAAATTCTTTAAAGCACCTGACAAGACTGACCCTACAAGATCGCATTACCAAGTCTCTTCTTCATTTGCACAAGAAGAAGAAACCTCCCAGCATCAGTGCCCAGTTTCAGGTTATTTTCTATTTTACTTTTAACAAAGAGGAATCTGTTTCATTCATATCAACACTGAAAGGCCAAAATGATTTGCAAGATACCTCAATGGGGTATGATTCATATGCCTAAAAAGTTATGTGGTACTGCTCATTTTGCCTTTCAGAAATAAGCCAGTTTCTGTGAATATCACTTGTTTTTGTATATTTTGCCAACTTTATATTTATAAGTCACTTGTTGCCAGTTTAGGGTGGAATAAAATGCTAATTATATTGCTTTGTATTGCAGGCCTCATTAAACAAGCTGATGGAGACACTCGGTCAAGCAGAACCATATTTTGTAAAATGCATTCGTTCTAATGCCGAAAAGGTAAAGATGTCCTATAAATGAGAGCTTCTAGCTCAGTTTACTTCAAACTGAGCTTTAAATTCTAAAGAGAGTAAGTGGACCAGGAGAGCTTTCTTTTATATAACCTTTGTAAGGAAAACGATGTTTTGTATTTTCTGTGGATATCTTTGTAATTTTTACACGTACTTGCCTTTGAGGTATTTGTATGGCATTGATTTAGCATTTCCTAGAATTTGAGAAGCAAATAACTCTTGAACTTTCATCATAAAAATTTTTTATGCAGGTTTTGTTACCCCAAGATTACTGTCTCTTGTTTGAATGTAAATTATCACCCTTAAGAACTTGCTTGGCATTTTCTTACATTTAGAGAGTTTTATCTCTGAAATAAGGAAGGTACTGTGGCCATTCTTGATTCCTTTCTTTTTTCCTTGGCAGCTCCCCTAATTAGAACTTTACAGAATATGTCTAAGTGTGATTATTTCTCATCTTTCTTTATGTTCATCATAGGAAAAAATAATTCCCAACCTGAATGGCTAAAAGTGGGAATTATGTTCATTTTTCTTAGTTCTTAAGAAGCATTCTGCAATTTCAGACGTTGTGACCTTAGTAAGTTAACTTTTCTGTGGCTTAAATATTTTCATCCATGTAAGAATATACTGTAATTATATGACCAACCTCATAGTATTTTGCCAGTATACGTGAGTCAATATGTAACATAAAATGTTCCTAGCGCATATTAAGTGTTTAGTAAATATTAGCAATTATATTACAGTGACAAAAAAAGAAAACATTTTATTTATAGGTAAGTAGAAGTTTGAGTCCCTTATTGATTGAGACCCTGTTCTACAAACAGTTCAATAAATAGTTTTTCAGGATACAGAATAAGTATTAAATAAATGTTAAGTATCATTCTTATTTTACGTAGGTTGCCCATCTGACATTTTTTTTCTTGACAGTTGATATGCCCCATCTGTCTGCAGGAAAATGTTTGGGATTGTCTGAGGGAATTATTGAAAATAGTATTTAGAGAATAGGGAGAACTATCAGAAGCTTCAAGTATATCTTCTTTTGACTGACTAAAACCATGCCTACTGAGGGGATGCTGGGATAGTTCAGCAGGTGAAAGCTTGCCTTGCATCCACAAGGTTCAGGAATTGAATACCAGTCCTGGCCCATGCAAACCTATATGCTAAACTGCAGTGTGCACCTGGTAACTGCCGGGATAGCACAGCAGTGAAGGTTCTGGTCTCCCATGCAGGAGGCCCCCAGTTCGTTCCCACCCTGTGCAGCCCCACATCTACCTGTGTGGAATTAACCTATGTCACAATTAATGATGTACAACTGTGAAGACTGCTCTGGGCCCTCCCCTTCTCTCTCTGTCTCTCTCCTCTCAAACAATAAAATAAATCTTAAAAGGAAAAAAAACATGCCTACTGAGGTATGTGTGCGTATATGCCCCAGGGTATTGTAACTGGTGAGGAGAGCGTACCTTCTATTAGCTTCCTCCATATTGATGTCTGCGAGGTTTGACAATTAAGTTTGCAAATTTCCCACTAGGCACTTATGTTGGCAGCACTGTACAAACAGCTTGATAAGGTTTCATAAACTTTGTATATCAGTGTCTCACAGCAATGTTCATGTTGACATGTGGTGGTAGTGCCTTGCTGAATGGCATTCATTATTGTCGTTATGTGTTTTTGTGTGCTGTCATGATAATGTCAGTCCTTGAATTAGAGCAGTGAACAAACGTTAAATTTCATGTTAAACTTGGCATCAGTGGAAGTAAAATCAGGGACATGTTAGTGCAAGTTTATGAACATAATGCCATGAAGAAAACGGCAGTGTACAAATGGATTAAACGTTTTTCTGAGGGGAGAGAAAGCATCACTCATGAAGAAAGGTCAGGGTGGCTGGTAACAAGCGAAACCTGATGAAAACATTACAAAAATCTGTTGAATTGTGTGTTAAAATTGTTGGCTGACTTTGAGAAGCACAGCAGACCAATAAACATTGATAGAAAAACAGGAAAATCCTTCCTGAAAACCTTGGCATGGGAAAGGTGTGTGCAAAAATGGTCCCTAAGGAGCTCACCGATGAACAAAAGCAAAGGCCACTTGAAGTTTGCCAAAACCATTTGGAGAGGCAAGAGGATGTTTTGAGTTGTGTTATCATCACTGGTGATGAAACATGGGTGTACCAGTACCACCCTGAAACAAATCGTCCAAGCGCACAGTGGAAATCAGACCAAACCAAAAGTCAAAATGATGTTGCTAACCTCTCTTAATATCAGAGGGATTGTTCATTATGAATTTGTTCCAACTGGGCAAGCACTCAACCAAGTTGACTCTTTGGAAGTGCTAAAAAGACTGTGAAAAAGTGAGACAAAAATGTCTTGAACTTTTTGCTAACAACTCCTGGCTCTTGCATCACAATGCTCTAGCTCATGGGACACTGTCTATGAGGGAGTTTTTAGCCAGTAAACAAAAAACTATTGGAACACCCTCCCTACTCACCTGATCTGGCTTCCAGTGACTTTTTTCTTTACCTGAAGGTAAAGGAAGTATTGAAGGGAAGACATTTTGATGACATTCAGGACATCGAGGGTAATACGACATTAGCTATGATGGCCATTCCAGAAAAAGAGTTTCAAAATTGCTTTGAAGGGTGGATTAGGCACTGGCATTGGTGCATAGCTTCCTAAGGAGAATACTTAAAAGCTAACCATGGTGATATTCAGCAATGAGGTAAGTAGCACTTTTTTTTATGATGAGTTCACAGACTGACTTGTCAGACAGACCTTGGAGGTCCTAAGATGGCAGCATGAAGGAGAACCCCGAAACCTCTCTGGGAAGGAACATTTGAACAAAGGGGACTACATGAGGGAAACCCTGAGAAACACAGCCTCAGTTGAGAGGTCTGTGCAATGCAAGAAAACACCTGAAGGTTAGAGAAAAAAAGGACAAATGGGAGCGAAGGGTGCAGAGACGGGGCTGCAGAATGTGACCTGGAGCTGGCAGGTGAAAGGGGTTTGGGGAACTCAGGCCAAAGAAAAATGTCATCCAGGGAGGGTGGAAGCCAAGAGCTGATGAGAGCGGAGGACCCACTAGACTGTGGACAATTTAAAATCTGAACCCAAGTGGCAGCATGTTGAGGTCCCATGTAGAACACTGTGCCCCAGGTGGGATAGGGACAGACCAGGGGCAACTAAATCACCTAAGGCAGAGAAAGAAAAGGGCCCTAGCCGCTGGAGTGCTTTGAACACAAATTGGCTTGGGGAAACTGCATCCCTAGTCACTGGCTTTCAGTATCTATAATGGACAGCCCTAGAAGAGGAGTGGGTGTGGGCAGGGGAGGAGACAGCCACACTCCCATTTTGGCCGACCAGTTTCCCTGCTCACAGCAGGATTTTTTTGTCTATATCTTGGCTGTCCCAGCCTGCCTGGTACTCAGCCAGCAGGGAAGCACCCTGAATCCCAGAAGTGTGGACCCAAAAGAACAAATTGACTCTGGGTGAGGGTGATTCTAAGAACCCACAGCTGGAAAAGCAGAGTGCTTTCCTGGTCGAAGCACGAGTAAGGGCTGTGGAAGAGAGTGAAAAAATGAGCTGAGTGCCAAACTCCCTACTAGTAAAACAGACTCAAACACAAGTTGGTTCTGGGTGAGATTGATTCTAAGAATCCCTAACCAGAAAAGCAGAATGAGTCCCTGGAAGAGGGGCGAGACACGGCTCAGGACTAAGAAGAGAGGCAGAGCCCCACAGGTGCACACATACTCATTAGCCAGACCCCTTCTGACAAATGAATTTGCTATTGTGTCTTATCCCTCCCCAGCCCATCCCCAAACTCCCCCCATTCCCCGACTGTTGGACCTTCTATCAGCTAAGGCAGCACCTTGGAGAGCAACTCCAAGACACAGAACAGCCTTAGTTGCACGTCTCTCACCTTCCAGGCAGACTATTTAGACACAGAAACTGACTCCTTCCCCTAATCCTCTCTCAAAACTCATCGCCCCTCAACTGAACCCCAACTACTATCTACTATACAGTGAGATAAAACAGGCAAGCTGTAATTACTCTAATGCAAACCCGGATCATCCCCAACTAACCCTGACCCTACAGGAACAGATAGGAGAGCCTGGGAAAACTGCAAAACACAGGTGCAATAGCAGCCTTTTCTGATACCAATTTCAGAAGCATACCACGCCATTGCCCACCTCACGTTCCCATAGAGGAGGTGCATCGAGACAATTGGGTCAAGAAGAGAAGCCCATCTTCTATGAAAGCTCCCAGAGGGAAAACATACTCATGCTTAAAGATAAAAAACAAACAAAAAAAACACTAAATGCAAGGAATACCTTAGGGTTCAAAGCCACTCCAAAAGAAAATGAAAAATCACCAGAAAAGGAACTTAACAGATTTGGAGGCATATGATCCAAGTGAAACAAAATTCAGGGCTGCAATTCTCAAGACACTCAGAGAGCTCAGAAAATGCTGGCAAAGTACCCAGATGCAATAAAATGACCCCAATAAGAAAATCTCTGATCAAGATGAAAACTTTACCAACAAAATTGAGACATTAGAGCAGAACCAAAAGGAACTCCTGGAAATTAAAGGCATAATAGGAGAATTGAAAAAAACTAACCAGCATAGGAAACAGGGACAATGAGATGGAGAACAGAATTGGCAACATCGAAGATAGAAACATGGAAATTTCACAGAAAGAAGAAAAAGATCTGAGAGTCAAGAGAAATGAATGATCTCTACAAGAATTACCTTACTTCGTTAGAAAGAGCAACATTGGAATAATAGGTGTACCAGAAGGAAGTGATTTGGAATCTTCCCTGAGATTTTTTAAAGCAGATATTATATGAGAACTTTCCAAAGCTATGGAAAGAACTGGAACCCCAAATTCAAGAAGAAACAGGAGCCCTAACTACCCAAATCCTAGCAGATCTTCCCAAAGGCATGTTATTCTGAAGATGTGAAAAATGAAAGACAAAGAATCCTCAAGGCAGCTAAGGGCGGGGAATGAAAATATATATATATATATATATATACATACATACACACACGTATATGTAGCTATAGTTATATATGTATATATGTATGTGTGTGTGTGTATGTGTGTGTATATATATATATATATATACACACATATACATATATATACACATATATATACATATATATATATATATTTTCAAAGGAAAACCTACCAGGCTATTAGCAGACTTCTCAGCAAAAACTCTACAAGCCAGGAGGGACTGGAGCCAAATTTTCAAAATTTTAGAAGAGAGAAACTACCAATAAAGAATAAACTATCCAGCAAAATTAACCCTCAGATATGAAGGAGGAATAAAGACCTTTTCAGACATACAGAAGCTGAAAAAATTCTCCAGTAGAAGGCTGGCATTTCAAGAAGTACTGAAGGAGGCTATTTAACCTGAATCAGGAAATCAAAATAAATGGGGAAATGTTGGGACAACAAAGAAATAAAAAGGAAGGAAAAAATGGATACAGGAAATCTTCATAAATCATTTATCACCCTAAATGTAAATGGACTGAACTCACCAATGAAGAGGCACAGAGTAATACTGTAGGTTGGACAAAAAAACAAAGCCGAGCCATATTCTGTCTACAAGAGACATACCTCAACCACAAAGACAAACACACAAACACACAAAAGGCTTAAAGTGAAAGAGTAGAAAATGATATTCTGGGGAAGCCGGGATGGCTCAGTGGGTTAGGCGCTCACTTTGCAGCCCCGGGGACTGAAGATCGAATCCCGGCCCCAGCCTGTGCGGATCCATATGCTGAACTGGGGAGTGTCCCCAGTTCAGTTCTCACCGGGGCAAGACCCGGCTCAGTTCCTGCCCTGTGCAGCCCCGCCCACCTGTGGAATGAAACTATGTGGAAAAACTAATGATGTACAACTATGGAGACTGTTCTGGGCCCTCCCCCTTCTCTCTGTCTCTGACTGTATCTCTCTCTCTCTCTGTCAAAAACAATAAAATAAATCTTAAAAAAAAAAGAAGAAAGAAAACGATACTTCAAGCAAATGACATCCAGAGAAAAATAGGAGAGGCCATACTGATTTCCAATGAAAAAGACATCAGGATAAAAAAGATGGACATTTCATAATGACAAAAGGAAAAATACATCAAGAAAACATGACACTCAGTATATATGCCCCTAATCAGGAAGCACCAAAAGTTGCAAAGTATTTACTAACAGATCTAATAGGAGAATCTGATAGAACACAATTATAATAGGGGACATCAACACCCCCTTGACAACCATGGGCAGATCACAGAAGCAGAAAATAAATAAGAAAAAAGCAGACTTATATGATACATTAAAACAATTGGACATAATTGACCTTTATAGGACACTCCATCCTGCAACCCAGGACTGCACATTATTTTTTCTAGTGCACATGGAACATTTTCAAGGATAGACCATGTGCTGGGACACAAAACCAGCCCCAGCAGATTTAAGACTGAAATCATACCAAGTGTATTCTCAGACCACAAAGCTTTGAAATTAGAGATCAACTGCAAAAAGAAAGCAGGAAAAATTACATAATATGAGATTGAACAACATGCTATTAAAAAATGACTGAATCAAAGAGGAAATAAAACATTAAAAATATATAGAAATTAATAACAATGGAAACAAAATTATTGGGATGTAGTGAAAGCAGCAATAAGGAGGAAATTTATATTGTTATAGGCCTGTCTCAAGAAACAAGAGAAATCAGGGAAGCCCGGATGGCTCAGCAAGTTAAGTGCTCGCTTTGCAGCCCTGGGGTCTGAGGATCAAATCCCGGCCACAGCCCATGTGGACCCATGTGCTGAACTGGGGTGTGTTTCCCATGAGGGAGGGCCCCAGTTCTGTTCTTGCCTCCTGCTTTGGCCCCTGGCTCAAGGGGGCATGCTTCCCATGCGGGAGGCCCTCAGCCCAGTTTCTGCCCTGCACGGCCCCCACCCACTTGTGTGGAATTAAACCACGTTGAAAACTGATGACGTATAGCTATGGAGACTGCTCTGGGCCCTCCTCCTTCTGTCTGTCTGTCTGTCTCCGTCTCTCTCTGTCTCTGTCAAAAACAATAAAATAAATCTTAAAAAAAAAAGAAAATAAAAAAGAAATAAAAGAAATCACAAGTAAGCATCCTAACATCCCATCTTAAAGAACTAGAAATAGAAGAACGAAAGAACTGCTAAAACCATCATAAGGAAAAAACTAATAAAATTAAAGCAGAACTTAATGTAATTGAGAATTGAAAAACAGTAGATAAAATTAATGCACGAAGGAGTGGGTTCTTTGAAAAATATCAATAAAATTGACAAACCACTGGGTAAGTTCACCAAAGGACAAAGACACAAATATCCAAAATTAGAAACAAGAGGGGAGAAATTACAACTGATGCTACAGAAATACAAACAATTGTAAGAAATTATTATGTAAGGCTTTATGCCACCAAATTTGACAACGTAGAAGAAATGGCCAAATTTCTAGAAACACTCTACTTAGACTGAACCAAGAACTAGATAACCTAAATAGACCAATCAACAGTAAAGAATTTGAAAAAATTATCCAAAACTTTCCCAAAGGCAAAAGTCTTGAACCAGTTTACTGAGTTTTACTAAGCATTCAAAGAAGAACTAATGTCTATCTTCAGATTTTTCCAAAAAATTGAAGATGAAGCAGTACTCCCCAACTCATTCTACAAAGAAAACATTACCCTAATACCAAAACCTGGTAAGGATCATACAGAAAAAGAAAACTATGGAACAGTATCTTCGGGGAACACTGGTGCAAAAATCCTAAACAAAATACTAGCAAATAGAATACATCAACACATTAATACAATTATATACCACAATCAAGTGGGATTTATCACAGGGGCACAAGGATGGTTCAACATATGCAAATCAATCATTGTAATACAGTACATAAACAAAATAAAAGATAAAAACCATATGGTTATTTTAATTGATGCAGAAAAAGCATTTCACAACAGAATAAAATGAGAATTGAAGAAAGTACCTCAACATAATAATGACCATATATCACATTGGTCATATTATAATATTATACTGAATGGGAAAATCTAAAGCCTATACTCCTAAAATTAGGAACAAGACAAGGATGCACCCTGTCACCACTGCTATTCAATATAGTACTGTAAGTTTTAGCCAAGCAATCAGACAGAGAAAGGAATAAAAGGTATTCAGATTGGGAGAGAAGAAGTCAAACTGTCACTCTTTAAGGATGACATGATTGTTTATTTAGAAAATTCTAAAGATTCCACCAGAAAAGTACTAGAAGCAATATAAATACAGTAAAGTTGCAGGATACAAAATCGTACAAAAATCAATTGCATTTGCCAACAACGAAACATCAGAGAAAGCAATGATAAAATCAGTACCTTTTCCAAAAGTAACATAAAGAATAAAATACCCAGGAGGAAACTTAAAAGAAAGTGAGGACTTATACACTGAGAACTATAAGACATTATTAAAAGAAATTGAAGAAGACACAAAGAAATGGAAAGATATTTTGTGTTCATGAATTGGAAGACTCAACATAGTTTAAATCGCCATATTACCCAACGCAATATACAGATTTAATGCCATTCCCATCAAAATCTTTCATAGTCTTTTAAGAAATATATTAAAAAAAAAATTCATATGGAAGCACAAAAGACCCTGAATTGCCAAAGCCATCCTAAGAAAACGGAATAAAGCTGGGGGCATCTCACTGCCTGACTTTAATCTATACTACAAAGCCTCAATAATCAAAACAGCTTGGTATTGGCAGAAAAACAGATACACAGACCAATGGGACAAAACTGAAAATCCAGAAATAAGCCCACAAATATATGGACAGATTATTTTCAACAAAGGTCAGAAAATATACATACAGTGGGGAAAAGGAAGCCTCTTCAGTAAATGGTGCTGTGAAAATTGGAAAACCACATGCAAAAAAATGAACCTGAACTGAGATCTGTCACCATATACCAAAATTAACTCAGAATGGATTAAAGACCCAAGACAATAAATTGCATAGAAGAAAACATTGGTACTAAACTTATACATGTTTGCAAATATTTTCTCCCAGTTGGTTGGTTGCTTCTTTGCTTTGTTGATGTCTTCCTTTGCTGTGCAGAAGCTTTTTAGTTTGATAAAGCCCCATTCATTTCTTTTTGCTTTTACTTCTCTTGCCATTGAGGTCAGGTTCATAAAGTGCTGCTCCCTGAACCCCAGGTCTATAAGTTTAGTACCAATATTTTCTTCTTTGCAATTTATTGTTTCAGGTCACATATGGAGGTCTTTGATCCACTTTGAGTTAATTTTGGTATATGGTGACAGATCTTAGTTTAGGTTCATTCTTTTGCATGTGGTTTTCCAATTTTCCCAGGACCACTTACTGAAGAGGCTTCCTTTTCCCCACTGTATATTTTTTGCTCCTTTGTCAAAAATAATCTGTCCATATATTTGTGGGTTTATTTCTGGGGTTTCAATTCTGTTCCATTGGTCTGTGTATCTGTTTCTATGCCAATACCAAGCTATTTTGATTACTGAGGCTTTGTAGTACAGATTAAAGTCAGGCAGTGAGATACCCCCAGCTTTATTCTGTTTTCTTAGGATAGCTTTGGCAATTCAGTTTCATACAAGTGTGATTGTTTTTTAAAATCTTTCTTGAAAGAATATCTGTGAGATTTTGATGGGAATAGCATTGAATCTATATATTGCTTTGGGTAATATGGCCCTTTTAACTATGTTGATTCTTCCAATCCATGAACACAGAATATCTTTTCATTTCTTTTTTTTTAAGATTTATTTTTATTGTTTTTGATAGAGAGAGAGCGAGCGAGAGAGAGACAGATACAGAGACTGAGAGAAGGGTCAGGGCCCAGAACAGTCTCCGTAGTTACACATCATTGGTTTTTCCACATAGTTTCATTCCACAGGTGGGCGGGGGGCTTCATAGGGCAGGAACTAAGCCAGGGTCTCACCCCAGTGAGAACTGAAGTGGGGGCACACCCCAGTTCATCATATGGGTCCGCACAGGCCAGGGCCGGGATTCAATCCTCGGTCCCCGGGGCTGCAAAGTGAGCGCTCAACCCACGGAGCCATCCTCGCTTCCCCATCTTTCCATTTCTTTGTGTCTTCTTCAATTTCTTTTTAAAATATCTTAATAGCTTCCTTCACATTCTTTGTTAGATTTATTCCTAGGTATTTCATATTTTTGTTTGTAATGACAAAAGGATTGGATTTTTGTATCTCTTTCTGAAGTTTTATTGTTGGTATATAAAAATGCATTTGATTTTTGTACATTTTGTATCCTGCAACTTTACTGCATTTGTCTATTGTTTGTAGTAGATTTCTGATAGAGTCTTTAGAATTTTCTATATAAAGGATCATATCATCTGCAAATAGTGACAGTTTGACTTCTTCTCTCCCAATTCGAATACCTTTTGTTCCTTTCTCTTGCCTGATTGCTTTGACTAGAACTTCCAGCTCTATGTTGAATAGTAGTGGTGACAGGGGATATCCCTGTCTTGTTCCTGATTTTATGGGAATAGGCTTCAGCTTTTCCCCTTTCAGTATAATATTTGCTGAGGGTTTGTTATATAAGGCCTTTATTATATTGAGGTACTTTCCTTCAGTTACCTCTTAAAGAACTCATACAACTCAATAACAAAAAAAAACAAGCAATCCAATTACAAAATAGGCAGAAGACCTAAACAGACACTTTACCCACAAAGACATACAAATAGCCAACAGATATATGAAAAAATGCCCAACTTCATTAGCTACTAGGGAAATGCATATCAAAAGCACAATGAAATACCACCTCATACCTGTTAGAATGGTTATAATCAACAAGAGAAGGGATAACAAGTGCTGGAGAGGCTGTGGAGAAAAAGGAACCCTCATACGCTGCTGGTGGGAATGTAAATTGGTACAACCGCTATTTTATTTATTTATATATTTATTTATTTATTTATTTTATTGTTAAATTTAATGGGGTGACATTGGTTGGTAACAATCAGACAGTTTCCCAATGGACAACTCCACATAACATCACCCATGCATCGCATTATGTGCCCCGCTCCCAGAATCAGGTCCCCCTCCAACCCGATATATCTGGTGCCCACTCCCCCCTCCCC
>PVKE010015122.1:0-22111 GCA_004027555.1 Craseonycteris thonglongyai
TTTTATCTTCAGTGCATATTTATTTCTATTTTACTTTTGACAGATAGAGAGACAGAGACAGAGACAGCTAGAGAACCGAACTGTGGGAACTCCCCAGTTCAGCATGTGGGTCCTGCCTGGGCCGGAGCCGGGATTCGATCCTCGGTCCTCATGGCCTCAAAGCGAGCGCTCAACCCGCTGAGCCGTCCCGGCTTTCCCCATGCAATTTAAATTATACTGTGTATGAATACACACGTGTCCCAAGAAATGTAAGCGTACTTCGAATGATTATAAAGTTAGTGTTGATTAACATACAGTTTGTTTTCAAAATCTAAAAGAGTCTGCAGAAGTGAATACGTTTTTGGTCAACGCCATTTTCACAATGGTGACCAGGGTGCTCTGAGGTGCAGGCACTGCTGACCACGCAGGGCACTGGGATGGCGACACCCAGAGTCACTTCATTCGGTATCTGTGCACTCCCTCGTTCCACGACTGCCTTCATTTGTCAACTGTTGCCGGTTTTGTACCATAAACTTTCCCTTTTATGTATCCCCATAAAATAAAGTCTGGTGAATGCGGAGGGTATTCTGTGTACACCAGACTTCACCCATTATTTCAAATTGGTTAAACCTGAAAAGGAGAGAAAATAATGTGGGTTATCAGCTGTTAAAGTGTGTAGACATGTTTTTGGGACACCCTGTATTTAAACCTGAAATTCAAGTTTCATTGGTCCATATGTCTAGGGATGGCTAGAGTTCAGTAACTAAATGAAACTCAGCTGCACATATGCAAATAATTGGACATTATTGAATATCAAACTGAGTTCTTACTTATTCTGCCTACAAATGTGGAAATTTCCAGAACTTACTTTGGCATTTTCTTTTGAGAACCGTTCATGCAGAAATAGTGTTACATATACAAAAGTACAAGAAAGGGAAAGAGGAGAAAGCCCTTGTCCCTCTCTGGGCTCTGACAGCATGGCTTCTACAAAGGAAGGGGCAGAAGCAGGGTGTCCTGCCACCAGGTCCTAGTGCCTGGGAGGACACCACTTATGTTCACAGATGCGCCCACAGCATGGCTTTCAGGGAGACCCAGACCCCCAGCAAAGGGGACACAGACCCGCAGGGAGCCACTGAACCTGGCTCAGAAAGCTGTGTGGGTAGGAGGAGTACGGAATGTGCCTACCACCGCCCAGGAAATGTCACAGGATGGCTTGCTAACGAAACTGCATCAGCTACCGCCATACCTGCCAGCTGCAGAACTGACCACCCGGTGGTGGTACCTGCAGTTAGGGAACGTGGCAGAAGGTGAACCCGGTGACAGGGGCTGCAGTCGTGTTGTCTGCCTAACCTGCCAGGGTGGCCTCAGTGTCGGCCCCCAGGGGCATTACCTAGAAGACCCCATGTGTGGCACAGGCCCGCCTCCTGCCATGGCCCAGGCGGCTGGGAGTGCTGGGCTCTCCGGAGTTACATGGCAGGGGGGCGCCTGGACTGTGGACCTCACCTCATGCCCTCTGCGAGGCCATGGGGTCACCCCAATGCCCTTGGCTTCAAATCATTTGTGTTTCCATAGGGTGTTTTGGGAAACTTTAGAAAATCACATGCAGAATCCCGTGCTGCTTGGGATGGGTGCACCATCGATCCGAGTACCTATTCAGGCTGGGAAGCAAACGGGGACCCACTCTGGTGTCCTCAGGCTCCAGGGGACAGCCCAGCAGGTGATGAACACTGTCATGTGTGCTGGACTTCTCCTCCGCCAGAGCCCGTTGGAAGGGGCTGTTGGGCCGATCTGCTGCGGGCTTAGCTTCCCGGACTTTCACGGTCTCTCGTATGCTACGTGATTCCATTGGAGCCCTGCAAGTTAAGTGGGGTCTGGGTGGCGAATCCGTTTTTAGGTGATTAATACCGGAAGTAACCCCACCCGTCACCTGGTATCATTTCATGCTCACGATGGGCCCCGTGCTTACCGGGCTTACCCGGCAGGTGCGCGCCCTGCCGCCTCCCGGCCGCGCCCACGTGGCCTCGGTGTGCGGGGCCCCGCCGAGTGCATCTGCCGTGCGTCTCCCCAGCTCACGACCGGTACGAGGGAAGGCCAGGCAGCTTCTGCGAGCCCAGCGGACATGCTCGGGAGCCCCGAGAGGGGCTTCCCTCCTGAAGGGTGATTCCCTTCACTGATGCGCCCTTAGAATGCCTCTCGAGCGCGCGGCCGCTGCTCTCGGGCCTCGCTCGTTCTCTTGGCGGCGGGGGGCTGGAACCAGGCTTTGGGGGCCGAGCCACCGCCCCCGAAGGTCGCCGAGCCACCGCCCCCGAAGGTCGCCGGTCCCCTGGGTTCCTGCCGCTGCGTAGCTGGAGCACAGGGACTTGCAGGCTGAGCGCGCCTTGGGCGGAGCCGCCACGCAGGTCCTGCCCCCGGCTCTGCGCCAGCTGCCTGGGAGCCGGCCCGGGGGCCCCGCGCTCCGCCCGCCCGGACTCGGGATTGGACCCGCCCACCAGCGTGCGGCTGCTGACGCTGCGTGACGCGGCGCTGCTGCGGGCCGACGCCGCTGACGCCGCCGCTGACGCCGCCGCTGACGCAGCCAATGCTGCTGCGGGCTGACGTCACTGACGCAGCCAATGCTGCTGCGGGCCGACGTCGCTGACGCTGTCGCTGACGCAGCCAATGCTGCTGTGGGCCGACGCCGCTGACGCAGCTAATGCTGCTGCGGGCTGACGTCGCTGACGCCGCCGCTGACGTAGCTAATGCTGCTGCCGCTGATGCCGCTGACGTTGCGCCGCGCTGTGCGGGTGTCTGAGCTTCGCTTGCCGCCCGCTCTCCATGAGGGCTCAGCGCGCTTCTTGGGGGAAAACGGTTCTCCAGGCAGAGCGGAGCCCCGCGTTCTCGCAGGCGGGGGCGCCTGGCGACTCCGGTCTCTGTGCCCCGCATGCTGGCGGCGGCGGCGGGTCCATTATGGACCCGGGTGCCCACTGCGCCGGCACAGCCTCCAAGCCCACGCGCCCGCCTCCCGCGGCTGCGGGGCCCCTCATCGCGGCTCCACCGGGATGACGTGCGAGTGACGGCCTCGGAGGCCTCGTTCGTCCGTCCTGACGGAGGAAGGGACGGGCGCCGCGGCGTCCTGACGGGTGGAGCCGGCCGGGCGGCAGCCCCACCCGCAGCAGTGCTGTGGCCGGGGCTCCACGTTTCTGGCGGAAACACCGGCGGGCGGCGCGGAAGGCCCGGCATCCCTGCCCCGTGGCTGCTGCGCCGGCCTGAGCGTCGTGGCTGCTCTCAGAGCCGGGAGTGGCGGGCGGGCAGGCAGGCAGCCCGTTTCGCAACAGTGAGCGCACGAGGGCCGTGAGCCGGCACCGCAGAACCCGCCCTGGCTGGTCAGGAGAGCCGGGGAGGCGCCGCCCTCCAGGGGCCGGCTGCGGAGGGTGAGCAGAGCGCGGCGGCCCCCGCACGCGCCGACGGCGCCGTGGTTCCCTGCCGCCTCCCAGGGCCGGGCTTCCCGTCGGGGGTATGGACAAGGGACGGCACTGGCTGTCCTGCCCTGTGGTCCCAGAGAGGGGACAGGCCCAGAGCAGAGGGTCCTTGTCCCTGGAGGGTGGGGGTGGGGTGGGCCCCCAGCAGCCCCGTGGGCCAGCGTGGGCTTAGGGGGTAGAACGAGGAAAGCTTCCTCTCCCTCCCTCATTGCCCCCACCGCCAAGCGCCGTGCAGCCATGGGACAGGAGAGACGAGAGGACAGTCTGGACGAGCTCCTGGAGCCGCTGAGGGGGACATGGGGCGTCCTTGCAGCTCCCGGGCCCACTGGGCCCGGACCTGTGCTTGTGGCCGTGGTGCCACTCAGCCGGGAAGCTCACTGCGGAGCGGAGTCCAGGGCAGTCAGGAGGGGCCTTTCCTGCCCCGGCAGGAAGAGGAGGCACTGGGCACACAGGTGGCTTCGTAAGAGACCCCCTTCGTCCTCTAGTCTAGAGCCTTCTGCTGCGGGGCACGTGGTCTGTAGCCACCGTGCCGTACATGGCCGCCACTCGCCATGGTTGGCACTTCAGCTGGGGCCAGTGTGACCGCGAAACTGAAGTTTGAAGTTTTACTTAGTTTTAATGAAGTGGCCACGTGTGGCTGTGACTACTTTGAGTGCAGCAGGAGGGCAGGCTAGTGGGAGCGGGTGAGGGCCTGTTCCTGACTCAGGTATTTGGAAATAGAAGGCTTGATCCTCTGGTACGTCCTGGTTGGGATAAAAAGAAGTGTGATGGCATTGGGATGGGACTTTGCGCGGTGGGTGAGTGGCCGGGGCAGCGTCAGCACGCTGCTGAATTCCTGCTCCTTGTCTGAGAGAAGCGGTTAGGCAGATGGCGCTCGCTTCTCTAGGTGGGTTCTTTGGTGGGTTCTTTTGGTCAAGAAGAACAGACCTCCCTCCGTGACACAATCAAGGGGCTCCGTTGATGGAGTTTGGGGGATGGGGAGGGGGCTCATGGAACACCCTGCAGGGGGTCCTCGGGCAGTGTCACCGTTTTTCCTCTCTGTCCCTCCCCCTACCGCTCTGTCCTCAGCTGGGTCCCTGCAGGCTCTCGGCCGAGTCCGTCACTGATTTGGCTTGTCTGGCATGTTCCTCTCGTGTTACACGCCTGGGGAGCAGGCGGGCGTCCAGATGGGCTTTACTCGGCTCAGGGCCTTGACTCCCTCGGAGTCCACAGGGTAGAATGACCCCGCCATGACTCCTCTGACCTTTACCACTCAAGGCATTCTTTCCTGCTGTGTGTAGACTGGAAAATTGCTCAGCTCGGAAGTGAGCGGCAATCGTTGGGCTGTTAACAACAGCAGTGTCAGTGTGTGTGTGGCTGCCCCTGCTTTGCACATGTGGGGAAGGGCACTCCCCATGTGCCTGCCCAGTGCTGTGGCTGCAGGAGGACATCCGGGCATCAGTGTGAGATTAGACTGTGCGAGTGTTGGCTGGTTTCTTGGACAGGTTGCAGTTCCTTCTGTTGTGGCTGCTGCTCTGCACTGTGCCCCTCTCCGTAGGAGCGTTGCTGGCCAGTAGCCTTTCTTCTGTGAAAGTTTTGGTCATTGATGTGTCAACTTTCAGGAACTATTCATGATGGCAGGCAGCCACTCAGTTCCCATTTTTAAATTTTTGACAAAGAAGGGCTGTTTGCTGACAGCACGTTTTTGAGGACTTAATGTTATTTGTAGTCTTAGTAATTAGATGAGACTATTTCTCCCACTTTACGCGTGTCATCCTGGAGAACGCCATACCCAGCCCCTAAGTGAAGTGTGATGATTTCTACCTTGTTGGGTGCTGGGTAAGTGAGCTTTGTGAAACACAGCACAGGTTTCTGTCACGTCTGTCACTCTGTGCTGCTCACTGGGGAATAGATACACAGAATTCAGAATGAGGAGGCCTGGGTGGGACCACATGCTGGTCAGTGTGGCGAGACAGCTTTCCCATGGGCTGCCCAGCATGGGGAGATTCATGAGTGCTAGAGATGATGGCGACAAAGGGACTAACTGTGAGGGTAACTGGACTCCAGCGTGGACTCAAGTGTGGCGGTGTGCGCGCACTTGAACTTAGAGTGTCTCTGAGATGTAAGGGCTGCAGTGTTTATGGGTCTCTACTGTGAGACAGATTCTGGAAGCATCTTCTTATCCTTCTGTGATGCCCAGGTGGTCTGCCAGCCTCTCAGAAGCCACCGCTTGTCCAGGGGACCAGCCAAGTCAGTGTGAAGCCTGGCTCAGCTCCCAGGCCTCTCTGCTGTAGGAATGTCCAGACGTCCCCCTGCGGGGCCCCGAGCTTGCTTCCTCCCAAGCATTTGACGAGGAGTTACTGGGTTTGGTGCTTCCTGTGTTAGTCCATTGATTTGTTTTTTAATTGTATGAATATATTGTGTGTATGTTCACCCAGTATGGTTTCAGCAAGCTTCCAGACCCATGAGATCCAGGCATTGCTTCCTCCTGTACTGAACCCTGCCTTTTCCAGCACCGTCTCACCCGCCCTGGGCATGGCAGTGCTGTGGAGCTGACGCACGCACGGCGTGGCGTTGGATGTGAGCAGTGGTGGAGTTGGCCTGTTTTTTTTTGAAGAACATTCCTTTCTTTCTGTTTTGAAAATCAGCTGTCACTCACAATGTCTCAGTTTTCTCCACATTTCTGGAGCGATGGACGGTTTTTCTAAGGGTCTCTCTTTGTCTCACGCTCCTGAGCAGGCTGGCCCGAGCCTGTATCTCCAGGGTGTGAATTCTGTGCTGACCTCAGTCTTGAACTGCAATGATTGATGGCTCTGTGTAGCGGGTTCATCCGGGGAAGGTCGCTGATGTTAGTAGGTGTGGTGGTTTTCATTTTTAAAGTGTGTGTGTGTGTTTTCAAATAAAACTTTGTAGAGAACTTTGCTCCTGCTTCTGGGATGTCTGAGCGGGAGACTTCCTAGATGGTGTGCTGGCGAAGGCCAGGCTCCGCGTCACTGTGGCCTCTGCTCCTGAGCCTGAAGTGAGACTAGATCCACGCACTGAGTAGGGTGGGTGGGCGCTTCCCAAGTGGCAGCATGGGCCACTGGGCAGATTGGTGGCTTTTTCTAGGGAGCAAGAAAAGCCATTGCTTTGGAAGGGGGTCCTCGTTGTGACAAGTCTATGGGGAGCAGACTACCATGTGTGCATCAGCCCTGCGGCCCTTAGCTTGTTGATGTACAAACTGCTTTTCTGTCGTGCCCTCTGTCACTGTACTCCTGGCCTGTTTGTTACCCGAGGTCCCTCCTTTAGAGGGGTTCCGATTGGTACGCATACAGGAGTAGCTCCATTGTCAAGTGGCTTCATAGGCAGGACAGAGCAGTCCTTGGTTTGGACTCACTGGATGTCATCAGTCTTCCCAGGAGGCCCCACAGGGTGGGCCCCCACTGTACAGTGTCACCAGGGTGCAGCCTGGGGCTGCCTCCTCTTGAGGAACACCTGATGTTGTGACAGAAAGCACTGTGGCGTCCTTCAGGGTTCACGCTGAGCACCTGTGCTGACCTCCCTGTCTTGAATGAGGCTCCCCGGGGGCTTGGTGGCAGCGCAGCAGCACCAAGCGTAGCTCCCCGGGACAGCGTGGGTTTCCTCTTTGAGGTGTAGCCGCTCAGCATCCCACCCTCTAGCAGGCCATAGCATGGACGGAGCTCCGGTGCCCCTCACCCACAATCTGTGCGCATGCTTGCTCAGCCTCGTCCCGGCTTCCAGCAGGGCTCACACAGTGAGCTGGGTCAGGCTGTTGAGGCAGGGAGGGGACCCCAGCCCTGGGCCCTCGATGGGTGCTTCAGGAGGGACTCCCATGTCCTTGCCGGCAGGTGGGAGGGTATGGCCCAGTGCTAAGTAGCATCAAGCTAATTCTTTTTTTAAAATAAGGTAATCAAAAATATCAGTTTTGTTACTGTTTTCCTGAGCCTCAGGGAACACCTTCTGGAAGCCATCTAGATCATGGTCTTACTTCTTTTGCAAGAATAATCAAATACTGAATGTCCGGGAAATTAGAGCCAATAGTCCCAAGATGGTCTGATTTAGGCAGGCCTGGTGAATGAGGTTAACCATTTTTTTAAAGATTTATTTTTATTGTTTTTGACAGACAGACAGAAGGGGGAGTGCCCCAAGCAGTCTCCATAGTCTCGTGTTCCACAGGTGATTGCGAGGATGCGCAGGGCAGGAACCAGCTGGGGGCCTCCCACACAGGAAGCTCACGCTGGTGAGAACTGAACTGGGTACACACCCCAGGGCAGCATATAGGTACACACGGGTCGGGGCTGGGATTCAATTCACAGGCCAGGGCTGCAAGGCAAAGTGCTCAACCCACTGAGCAATCTTGGCTTTCCCGAGGTTAACCATTAATGCGGTGTTTTCTAAATTTATCTTGTACCCAGAATGTCCTGGCTCAGGTAGAAGCCTGATCCCTGTGCCCCACCAGGACCTCAGAGAAGCTCACCTCCAGAGTTCGAGTATGTGACAAGTACCCAGTTCATTGTCCCCAGATGGAGTGGGTTGTACTGTGAGATTTGTTATTTAATTACTGTGTTCAAGGAAAGAGAGCCAGAAATTATCAGATAAATGCTAAGTACCAAAGAGACAGAGTTCTAAAGCCAGCCAGCATTGTGACCCTGACCCCAAGAAATCCTACAAGGTATCTGAGGTCACGGGAAATGTCGTGACCTTTAGACTAAGTGTCAGTGCTCAGCTGGCTGTGTGCTTTTTTTCAAAAGAGAGAAATAAGCAGTGAAACAAGGAAACAACAGAAGAGCTCGGCATTGGTCCTGCCACTCATGGCTGTGGACACAGACCCTGCACTGGCTGATGGTGAAGGCTCTCCCATCGGACAGCAACTTTCTATTCCCAAGTCACACATGTGGCCGAGCCTGCCATGTGTGCGTGAGTGGGACACGGGTGCCTGCAGATGTGTGCTGAGCATGACCACTTTCTGATTGTACGAGCTGAGTGCTCAGGGGCACTGTCCCTTCCTGCCCAGGACCTTGGGCAGTCCCTGAGCCTCTATGTGCCTTGTCTGTCAAATGGGGCATTGAGGAGGCTGACAGACACAGTTCTCTTGAGTGACGAGTAGGGTCAGTTCATAGGCATGCTCGCTGCTTGAGAGACCCAGTTGCCGGCTCTCAAGGGAGGTCCGGGCGGTGGGGCCTGTGGGAAGCCCAGGTGCTGAGACACTCCTTACCCACTGCGGGCAGAAGGTGGCTGTGGAGTGGCCAGGACCCCCTCCTTGGCTCCTGTGTACAGAAAACTGTTGGTAGTGACTTTCTTTGTAGTTGCTCTGGTTTCTTTTGAGAATGTTTAAGAAATAAAATGAAGCTGAGTTAGAACGATAAGCTAGATGGAGCGAAACAGCTGTAGAGAGGGACCAGGAAGCAGGGAGTGTCAAAGTGAGGACGACAGCATTCTCTTCGAATGAGCAATGATGCTGTGCTTTTTCGTCTAATCATAAAGGTAGGAACTGTTTATTTGAGGAAATTTATAAAAATGAACACATTTGATGACAGGGGGACAAATCCCTCTTAATCTGGTCACTCTGAGATCACTTCTGTGACCACTTTAGTATGTTTCTTTCCAGTCTGTTGTCTCGTGTCTTTGTCATGTCTTGTTGGTTTCTACGTAGCTGGTTTCATGATGAATGTAAGGTTCGGCTGTTTTGCATTTTATATTTACATTGTAATCCTCTTTCTATGTTGTAGGAAACCGGTGGCAGGACAGTCACATTGGGTGGGTGTCGTCGAGTGGACTCGATGGCTGTCCCACTCCTGGACTGCAGAGCCTTTGCGTTAGTTGTTGGTTGCATGCATCCCTTGGAGGAGTGCAGGAGTGTAGCTTTTCTGGCAGTCCGGTTCTGTTCTCAGGGCTTACCAGCATTGACTCCCACTGTCCCTGAGGCCCCAATCTTCTGGGCTCACCCCTCTCTCCTGTCCTGGGCAGGCGGGGTCCTGACAGCCCCCTTCCCAGCTCTGCTGCCTCGCCTGAGCCTCACCCATGGTGGACTTGGAGATGCCTGAGAACACTGCTCTGTCCCTAGCTGTCCCCACCATTGTCTTCGCCTCCCAGGAGAAGACAGCCCTGCCTACCCAGAACCTGCGGCTGACAGGGCTCCTCCACACTTGGTGTCTCGTCCGTTTCCCAAGTGCAGTCCTTCCTTCCCTTAAATTCTGTTCAATCTCTGTGCTTCTTCTGTCCCCACTGGCACCTCATCTCCCTCCCAGAAGCACTGATTTTCCACCGCCTCCCCTCAGCTTCTGGAAGAACCTTCCAGAACCCACATCTGATTCGTGGGTTGCCAGTGACCCTGGAAGCAAGGACAGGCCTCTCCATCCTCAGGGCCTTGCTCACCTTCCCTGGGGTGGCTCATGAGTGGTTAGTATGGTCCCCACCTAAGCCACCTGGGTGCTGGGGAACATGAGTGTGACCTAAACACCCTGCCTTACAAGAGGTAACTGTGTGTGTTGCAGGAAGTTGGGGGCGGAGGGCGCTGCGGGACAGGAGGGGGTGATATGGAGTGGCTCAGCCTCTTTTCTAGAAAAGTCTTCTAGTCAATTTGCTTTCCGTTTTTTTTTTTTAACTGCAAGTGGATGATTCAGTCCTCCCGTTGCTATTAGCAGCTAGGGCCCCAGCAGGTGCTGAGCACACGCTTGTTCAGTGTTTCCCCTCTGATGTCTTCTGAGGAAGGAGGGAGCTGTGTTCCTGCCTCAGGGTGCCCATGCCCCCCACCTGGATGTGTTAGGGCACACAGCTGAGCTGTGTCTCATGCAGGGTGTGGATGGGCCGAGGACAGGGCCAGGGCAGCGGGCCACGTGGGTGGTCCTGTCTCATTGCTAGAGGGATGTGAGGAAAGTAAAACTCTAACGAAGTTTCCTGTTTAGTGTGGGATGGTAACTAAAGTTGAAAACGTTCTTTTCCCGCAGAAGGGCCTGAATGGGGCTTGCTTTGCATGCTGTCGGGCTGCCTTTTAAGGGACTGCCCTCTGCAAACCCACAGGACAGCCACCTTGGCTCCTGGGAGCTTGCTGCCACCCCAACCCTGGGCCAGAGAGAGAGCAAGGAGAAGAGCAGGAGACCGTGTCTCCTGTACTGGTAGCTCCTGGTGTGGGAAGTCAGGGTGTCCTGAATTCACACGTCATTTTCCTGACCCGTGTTTTGGCCTTAATCTCTAGATGGGACACTGTGTCTTGCTCTCCTGGGAGTGAAGGCACACATCCTCACTGGGGGTGGGGGGGGGGGTAGCCACCGGTCACGCTGCTCTGCTTTCCTGTTGGGATGCCTGGTCAAGGCCCTGCTGGGGCCGCGGCATTTACCCTCAGCTGACATTCTTGTTGCAGACGCTCGCTCTCAGAGGCCTTTGCGTCACGCCTCGAACAAACAACAGATGCTGAGAGGGTTTGTGTTTCCACCGCAGAAGAGCAGCCAGAGTGCTTTGTTTACTGCTTTGTTGGTGCCAGGCCTGGGGCACCGGACTGCACTGTGCCTGTTTGTGCCAGCCTCACACGTGTCCTGGGGAGGCTGCTGTCCCTGCTGCTGCAGACCCATTGCTGGGGTGCTGCACGCAGAGGCTGGGCAGCAGGGTGGTCCTCTCAGAGCAGGAGACCTACTTCCTGCGGGTGCAGCGGCCACTTCGGACGAGACCCCAGCCTGCTTCAGGGCCGCTGGGTCCTTTCTCCAGAAGTTGCTGGCAGGCATTTTCGATATTTAAAGTACATGGATGTGAGAAAAATAAGAAGCACCCACAGAGGTGTCTTCAGGATAGCCCCCACCCCTGCCAGCTAGCGCTGTGAAGTAGAAATTAACCCGAATCAGGACGAGAACGGTTCTGTGTTAATTGTAGGTTGTCCTTGGAAGCTGTTGCGTTTGCGAGGTCTCAGCAGGCTGGCGTCGGGCCTGCCTCGCCTCACTGCGCATCTGCCCCCACTGGAGCTGATGTTCCAGAAAGGAGCTGCGGACTTCTATCATTTCTCAAGCCACCTCTTGTTCCACAGAACCTAGATGACATTCCCCTATAGTCCCAGTGTTGGCTGCAGGTCCCCCCAGGCCCCAACCCCCCTCCCCCCCCGAAAGGGGGCTGCAGGCGACCTGAACAGCCACACGGCTATTTTCAGTGCACCCAGTGCGTGTCACAGCTGTTGTGGCCTCTGTGCTGGCCAGTGCGGGGGCCCCCTGCTGAGCCAGTCCTGACAGGCCAGTGCTGACTTGAGACCTGTTTTCCTTGCCAGTGTGGAGCTTCTCGGAACGCCCCTGGCACAAGCCGTGGGTGTCAGGAGAGAACGGTTGGCAGGCCCTGGGGTTGATGCTGTCAGGCTTCTTCCTCCTCGGGGGACTAGGGCTTGTTGAAGGTGCGCAGGTGAAGGTAGTGCCCACATGGTGGGTTCTCCCTTTTTCATCAGTCCCCTTGCTGCCTGGCTTACTCACTATCAGTCATGACTAGGTAAAACCTGTGATGTGCAAAACTCAACCCTGTCCTCCCTGTTCCCTGGTTGTTGCTGAATGAATGACGTAGCCTCCTCCTTCCTTTCCCAAGGGTGATGCAGGGTGTGTGTGTGGGGGCTCGTCCTGGCTGTCTGCTGTCTCTGAAGATCTATCCTTTGAGTGCTCTGTCTCCCAGCTCTTGGTGACACTGAAAGCTTCCAAGGTCCTCGATTTTACCGCCTACCGCCCTTTACTCAAACAGCTGTCCTTCAGTGAGGTGAACTGGGTTGCTCCTGTGTGTGGCGCATCCCCATGGTCTGACCTTGTCATAGTTGAATTAACTCAGAAGACAGAGAACCACACAACAGAGAAGTCTGATGATATGGAAAATGTTAGCTCACACTTGGAAAAGAAATTTAGTGGAAATTGTTGAGATATTTGAGATACTAAGTTAAGAGACTTTGTTGATAAGACCAATTTTTGGAGTCTAAATTTGTAGCTTTTTTTCTGTTTGTAGTGTTGTGACTAAAACATAACGCGTATTCTCTGTAGCTCATAGAGCCTGCTTACTCTGTTCTCCCCTTCCCCTAAGCCAGGGGTCTCCAAACTACAGCCAGATGCAGCCTGCGAGGCCCTCTCATCCGGCCTGTGGAGACCTTTTTATCTGAATAAAATAATATTAAATAAATAATTAAAAACAACATCTATGTTTTGATTCTTTTTTATTTGGACCTTGAGTGTGTAGTCGGCCCCCAAACTGCTGTTTGATAGTTAATGCGGCCCGCAGGCTGAAAAGTTTGGAGACCCCTGCCCTAAGCTAACGGCTGGGCAGGTGCTTATGGGCCCACACTCAGCTGGAGACCTGCTTATGGGTGACCGCTTGGACACAGGGTGGCTCAATAGCCGTCTCTCCTGCCTTTACGTTCACTCTGCCACATGTGCGCCTCCTGCCCTCCAGTTTACATGTCTCTTCTCCCTTTCTCCACACACTCTGTACAGTGCTGGGCACGTGGTGGGAACTCAGTAAAGGCTGAGTTCACTCAGCGAGTGAAGGAGGAAAGAAGTGTTATTTAAAACATTCGAGCTAGCTTGCCTTGTCTGGAAATACGTACACAAACATGTACATATAACACAAAGAGAAGGTGATCTGCAAAACTCGCTCTTCTAAAATCACAACTTGCCTAAGTCAAAAAGCAGGCATGTCCTTTTGCCATTAATGTGAACTAAAAAGCAGAACAATGAAAACCTTCCATACCTCAGGGTACGTTCTCTCCTGTAACTTTTAAAGTTTTGTCTTTCATATTTAAGTCTTTGATATTTGTGTAGGGTGCCAAGGCAGGGCCTGTTTCATTTTCTTTTCCTATTTTGATGCCGTCAATGTATGAAACTTGACCCCCTGGCCCTGGGGCCACTGCTCCGCCAGGCCAGGCTGCTCCTGGCTCCTGGCTATGCTCCCGTGTGCATGAGCCTGTCCTCATGGCAGCTGGATCATTGTCTCTGCCCCCCTCTGCCTCCCACTCCTCCAGAAAGGTGAGTAAGCTGGACAAGCCCCTTCAAAAACCCAAGGTGGAGATTGGGTTGGAATTGCATTGACTGTGGATGGATTTGGGGAGAATCGCATCCTTGCAGGGCCTGCCAGTCTCTCTGCAGTCTCTTTCCATTGATGTGATCTTGAATGTCTTTCAATAGATTTTTATAATTTTCTCCATAAAGGCCTCGCACATGTTATGTTGGGTTAGATTTATTCTTGGTAGATTCCGGGTTTTTTCCCTAGTTGTAGATAATTTTCTTTTTAATTAAGTTTTCTGGTGCTAGTATATGGAAATACAGTTGAATTTTGTATTTTTTATATCCAGTCACTTTCCTAAAATTTTATCGTTTCTAAAAGTATTTTCTGTAGATCTTCGGGGTTCTGAGACAGAGGACATTAATCATACTGATGACAGTTTTGTGCCTCTCCTAATTACTGTGTTTATCTTCCTTGTCTTCCCGAGCTGACTGAGGACCCCAGTTCAGCTTTGAACAGGAGCAGAAATCTGTGCTTCCTTCTGTCGTCTTTGACATTAAAGGGAAGACTTGCAATGCAACATTTCCTGACTTCAGAGTTATGGTTGGCATAGTTTTGTCGATTGCCCTTTTTAGATTAAGTTCATGGATGGATTTTAGTAGCTGCTGATTTCACTGCACCTATTTGATGATGATAGGGTTTTCTCTTTAATTTTTTAACGTGTTGAATTATCCTTGTAGGTTTTCAACTGTCACATGTCTCCTTAGTACTTGCATTAGATCTACCTCGCTTGTGGTAGATGCTGTACTTTTTATACTGGAGCAACATTAGGTTTGATGTGGTTTCTTAAAATTATTCTGTTTCTGAGTTGAATTGGCCTGTAATTTTCCTTTTTTTTTAACGTTAAACTTTTTTATTTGGAAGAGTTTGTATAAAAGTAGGATGATCTATTCCTTAAAAGTTTAGAATAACTCATTTCTGAAACTTTTCGGAGTTCATGTTTTCTTGGTGGGTTGACTTTCAACTATTGGTTAGTATTTTTAATAGCTACTAGTAGTTTGAGTTTCTACTTCTGGTAGTATTAATTGAAGGTAATTTCTTAGGAATTTGTTTATTACATCTTGAATCTCCATTTTTCTAGCTGTGGAATTGTTTATTATATTTTCTTATCCTTTTAAGTCTGGTGACGTTGGAGTTATGTATCCTATTTCATTTCAAACATTACATATCCTTTTTGACCAATATTTCATTAAATTTTTAAGAAACAACTTTGGACCTAATTGAGTCTGTTTGCCTTTTTTTTTTTTTTTAATAAAATTTATTTTATTGTTAGGTGAGAGAGGAGGGAGAGGGGAGGGGCACAGAGCAGTCTCCATGTTTGTACATCAGTAGTTGGGATGTGGTTTCATTCTCTACAGGTGGATGTGGGGTCGTGCGGGGCAGAAACCGAAGTGGGGGCCTTTTGTATGGGAGGCAAGAACCTTTATTGCCATCTCAGCAGTTACCAGCTGTGCCACAGTTCAGCATGTGGGTTTGCACGGGCCGGGGCTGGGATTCAATCCCTGGACCTTACAGTTACAAGGCAAGTGTCCAACTTGCTGAGCCATCCTGGAATCTCTCTGTTTGCTGTTTAGTTTTTAAATTTCTGCTCTTGTGTCCTGTTCACTTTCTTTGGGGTCATCTGGTATCCTTTTCTAACTTCTGAGGTTGCCTATGCAATTCATTCATGCTCAGCCTTTCTCCTATTAGTAGCTTCATGCTTTCCTGAAGTTCATTGTGAGGTGTGGCCAGCGGGCTTTGGCACTCAGTATTGTTATTTTCATTCTGTGTCTTTGAAAGCCATGTTGCTGGTGCACTTCCCCGCTAGGGTCTTCTTTCTAAAAACACACAATCCCAGTCTAGTTATGAGGAAAACACCAGACCTATTTCAATTAAGGGACATTCAACAAAATCCCTGGCCAGTCCTCCTCACAACTGTCAAGGCCATTAAAAACAAGGAAACTGAGGAGCTTTCACAACCTAAGGAGACACGAGCCCTAAATGGCATGTGGTGTCCTGGGTGGGATCCTGGGATGGAAAGAGGCCAATAGGGAAAACTGAGTAGAGAGAGCATGGCCCTTAGTTACTAGTAATGCATGTGTGACAAGTGCACTGTCCTAACATCAGCTATTAACCAACGTCCAGCTCTCCTCCTTCAGCACCTGTCCCCAGAACCCACAGGACTGGCCGCCGCCATGCGCTGTCCCAATCTGCGCGCTCCCCACGCCGTCCCCCTCTCAGTGCCGCCTCCTCCGCCTGACACCGTCCCTTAGGGACAGCTTTAGACCTTGTGGTGATAAAAGCTGGGCAGTGTTTATGTGAAAATGTTTCCGTTTCACCTGGTTCTCCGAGGATTGTTCTATAGAACCTTGAGCTGACCTTTCCCCTTTATGACACGTGGGATACTCTCCCCGTGTCTTCTGAGAGCAGTTTCGTGGCGGTGTGTGGCACCAGCATGCTGGCCTCCTTTTCCTTGTCTGTCTGCTGCTGGCACCTGTCATCTGTGTCAGTGTTTAAAGATGTGCTCATTGTCCGTGCTCTTCGTCCCTGGTGTGTGTTTTCTTTCTCTGCCTGTGAATTTGTGTCTTTTGATAATTCTAGAAATCCTCAACCAGTACTTCTTCATATACTGTCATCTTTCTGCTGGAGGTCCCGGGTAAACAAACGTGCACCGTCTCTTACTCCTCAGGTTTTTCCACTCCCTTTGTGTTTTCATGCTCAGTTCTGCCTCCCTGTGTTCAGCTGATATCTTCATAACTATCTTGTAATTTATTTACTTTTCTGTTTATCCTCGTATCACTTAAACCACCCGTTGTGTTTTCTTATTCATCCATTATATATATTTTTGAAAGTCTATTTTACTTTTTCTAAAATGGTCACTTATGAATTTTATTCCTTTTTCTTAGCATCTTAGTAAACTTTCTATTAACTTAAAACATACATACAGAAAAATGCACATAAGTGGGTAAAACATGAATGGATTTTCTCGAAGATTTCAGAAACAGTAACGCTATAGCCTGTTTCTAATAATACGAATGTTTGCCGTGTTTATTTGTTTGACTTCATCCTTGGATGATGCCTTAGCTTCCTTTTAGTCGTTTCTTTGTGTTCGTTAGTCTGTGGTTGGAAACTCTTGTCTAGTTTGTTGTAATATATAGAAAATGGAGGGATGGGAGGGAGGATACTTTTCTTCAGATAGGATTCCACTGGTGGTATCTGGCTGGGAGTGCGGTGGCCCCGTTGAAGGTCCCTAATGGGACCAGGCTACCCATCCTGCACTGCACCTCTGGGTGGGCACCTCGGCTTCCCCTGCTCTGGTCCATGCACTTCCTGCTCTGGACACTGCTCTCTGCACAGTGCAGATCCATTTCAGTCCTTCAGTGGTTTATTTACTGCTCCTTGGAGGGTCCTGCAGCAGCCCAGAAGGGTGGACTCCATAGCACAGTGCTGTGAGACCAGCCCCTCTCTGAGAATAGGTTTGCAGTATCTCCTGAAGCCCAGCTGCGGCCAGTCCGCTCAGCCCGTGTGCCCGTCTTCACTGTCCTTCAGCGAAGCTGAGGGGTCTAGTCCCCCCCTCTCCCAGCAGCCTGCTTAGCCCGTGTGCCTGTCTTCACTGTCCTTCAGCGAAGCTGAGGGGTCCAGTCCCCCTCTCTCCCGGCAGCCTGCTCAGCCCGTGTGCCCGTCTTCACTGTCCTTCAGCGAAGCTGAGAGGTCTAGCCCCCGGCAGCCCGCTCAGCTCATGTGCCTGTCTTCACTGTCCTTCAGCGAAGCTGAGGGGCCCAGCCCCCGGCAGCCTGCTCAGCTCGTGTGCCCGTCTTCACTGTCCTTCAGCGAAGCTGAGGGGTCCAGCCCCCCACCCCACCTGGCAGCCTGCTTATGCTTTGCCTTCATCACACTCACCGGGCCCCCTGCAGCCTCCCTTACATTCATCATGTCTGTGTCCCCTTCTGCCCCCAGGAAGGCACGTGCTGCCGCAGAAAGATGCCCATCAGCTCTGCCCTCTGGACTCAGTGCAGAAGCGTGAGTGCCAGTTCCACCTGGCACTCCACCTTGGGGCGCCTCTGGCCTGGCCCTGCCCTGGCCCCGCGGGACAGCCCGCTCTCAGCTTTCTCTGCCTGGTTCAGTCCTGGAGCCTGGCTTTCTGGTGTCTGGAGGTGGATCTGTCAGGTGGCTGGTAGGGCATGATTTGCTTATAGCATGCATGTCCAACAGGCGGCCCAACACAAGTTCATAAAACGTCACGAGATTTTTTCGCAGCCCCCGTTTTTTTAAGCTCATCAGCTATTATTAGTGTTAGTGTATTATATTATGTGGGCCAAGGCAATTCTTCTTCCAGTGTGGCCCAGAGAAACCACCAGGTTGGACGCTGCTGGCTTCCAGGTTTGTTAGACACATGTTGACTTTCTTCCTGCTTTTGATCCTGTTCCTGCCTTTCACCTTGAACACTTCATTTTTCTTGTCGCTCGTCTCTGGCTTTCTTTCAGAGCCTCTAAAACACTAATCCCTTCCACTGAGAGCACCACAGTGTGAGCTTTCTGGTTGCAGTCTCCTGGTGCTCTTTCCTTCACTCCTGCGTGACTTCAGGTGTCGGTAGGACACTCATGCACTTTATTGTCCAAACCAGGCTGCTCTTAAGAGTGAAAGGCAACCAGGATATGTGGCCACTCTGTGTCCGGTGCCTCTGTGGGCCCTTGCAGGTCCTCTCAGCCTCCGCTTTGCTCCTGCCCCTGCTGGGGTACCCCGCTGTGTGTGCAGACCCAGCCGTGGGCCCTTGCAGGTCCTCTCAGCCTCCCTCCCCTCCTGCCTCTGCTGGGGACCCCGCTGTGTGTGCAGACCCAGCCGTGGGCCCTTGCATGTCCTCTCAGCCTCCGCTCCGCTCCTGCCCCTGCTGGGGACCCCGCTGTGTGTGCAGACCCAGCCCAGCCTCATGTGGGTGTGGCCTCTGCCCCCTCTCCCCGCCTCCAGGCGCAGGTGTTCAGGCCTGAAGTGCGCGCCTCTGCCCGTTCTGCTGACCCTGACCCGCAGGCCGTCACCCTCCAGCATGCTACGGGCCTGCCCGCTCATGTCTGCACACGGCTCCCCAGCACGGGGGGCTCTCGGAAGCGGGCTGCCCATCATGGCCACTGTGCAGATGGCACTCAAGAGATGTGCGGCGCATACAGCAGGCGGACACAGAGGCATGTGGCCTGTGAGACTCACCGCTTCCTGCTGATGTGACAGCGCTGCCCTGTGACCCGCTCTCGGCTCCTTAGTGTTTATGAGGGAAATGCCCGTGTCCACCCCTCATGCTCGCCCGCTCGGGGTGGCCTCCGATGGTGCTGCTGGTGCCGGCCTCATCTGCACCCCCAAACTGCCTGTGCCCTGGGACCTCCACCTGCATCTCCCTCTGCTTGGAGGCCTTTCCCTCCTTATTTAGGGGACCCCCCTCCCGCCCCCCCCCCCCCCAGTTCGGATTTGGGTTTAAACCTCAGCTCCCGAGAGAAGCCTCCAGTGCTCCTGTGTCCTGTAGGCTACGCGGCGGCTTCCTTCTCATTCAGGATGCGTGCTCATTTGTGTCTCCCTTCCTGAGAGCAGGGTGGGGGGTGGGGGTCACAGCCTGTGGGCTCGGGCTGCCTTGGTGGGTGAAGCAGTGCCCAGAAAGAGGGCATGTCCTTTTTGAACCTGGCACACCTGTACACACATGCATGCACACAGGGACAAACACTGGGAGGCTCCTGTAGTCAGTCACCTGTGAGCAGTGCGCTCTGGGGGACACCGAGGCTGCCATGTGCATGGGAAGGTCCCCATGTGCACTCCGGGCCTAGTATCCTCCCTAGTGTTTGGGGCCGTGGAGGGTGACCTGTGTCATGTGTTCTGTGCCCTGGCTCTGCATGTGGGAGGGACCAGTGGGCAGGTCACTCATGGGTACCAAGAACTCTTCTCACCATGGTGGCCGGCTGCTCTGAACCAGCTTTGTCTTCGTGCACATTCTTGGTGGATTTCACATGGATGAGACTGGGGACGAGAGTACTGGCTTCTCCCTTTCGTTCCCGCCTCATGGGTTATTGGCATAATTAAAGTGAGAGCATGTGACATGTGAATTTCCAGATGGCTTTTTTTGTTTTGTTTTTTTGATCAGCACGTTTTCTGTGGTTGACAAAATAGAGCCAGTGTGTGTCTCAGGTGATTTGTCAGCACGTGCCTCAGCTGACGCCCCTGCCCAGGGTCCTGTCCACATGGGCTCCTGAGGTGCTGTGCACATTCTCCATGGGCCACGGTGACTGACTCTGGAATGTGCAAAGGGAAACTTGCAGAGAGCTGCACCCTGTGGCTTCTGGCCTTTAAAAATGTGTAAGCTGTGGGAGGAGCCCCATGAGAGGGCTTGGAGCTTGTTCTTTTCCCAGAATGGATGCCTCTAAGCAACTGTGCAGCCAGGCTCTCACCATCCCGTCTCTTCTGGGGTTGGGGTGGGGGGTGTAGAAATAGGACCCCCTGACTAGCCTGGGAGCTTCCCGTTCCTTCCTGCAGCCCAGCCAGCAAGGCCCATGTCTGAGTCCCACTTGTCACGGGCATGCGGTCGGTGTTGTTGCTGCTCATTCTGTTTCCCTTTCAAGCTCACCCCCTTTGCCTCTGACACATGCTCCCTTTTGGTTGGGGCATCGACCTTCTGCTCAGTCTCAGAGCAGGACTCCTGTTTCTGCTGGGGTGTGAGAAAGATGGACCCCAGCTTTTCTGCTCCGTTCCTGTGAATGTTGCTCAGGTTCTCTGCGCCTTGATTCTTCTCGTCTGTAAGCTGGGCAGACCCCCTTGTGCATTTACTAGAAGTCTAAGGCATTGAGTGTACGTTTGTAACTTGGTGACAAGTAGACAGTTTGTTCATTGGTAGATTAATAATTCATCGATTCAGTCACTGTTTTCAGCACATGGACGTAGGCCCAGAGGTCAGGCCTCATGGTCTAGGAGGCAAGTCTCCCGGGGGCTGTGAATCAGGGCTTTGCTTGTGTAAGTAGAGACTGTTACTGCACTTGGACCTGACCCTGCTCCAGCGCCAGGTGCTGAGACCTGGAGGAAGCCAGGCTCGTGGGCCGCTGCTGCTGGGTGGCCACCTGCAGACGCTGCTCCTTGCCTGGGTCCTGTGCAGCCGCACACCTGCGCTGCCCCTCTCAGGTTTCCAGACATCTGTGCCGCGCTCCTGAGTCAGCCTTTCTCGTTGGAAGAGGAAGCGTGCTGCCTAAGTGTTATGGGCAGAAAAGCGCATTTTGAGGGAGGGTCTAGAAACTTCTTAGAAGGTGAGTTAAAGCAAGCTGAGACCCTCAGCGAGGCACTTTGGTACACGGTACCAGGTGTCTCTGTGCCGAACTTTTTCTTTGCAAATTAAGACCGGCAGGTCTGACACCAGTGTCAGTGCTTCAGCTGCCTTGTGGGAATACGGGTTGGGGGGGGCTTCTCGGTCCAGAGGGGCTTGAGCAGGGTGACAGGTACTGCATCCCTTGCCTGGGCGCCCTCCTGCTGATCCGACTGGTTCTCTTTTCCATTTGTTGTGGAGGTTTTGAAGACATAGTGGTCTGAAGCCAGTGGTGAGCACACATTTATTTCTCAGAAACCCTGAGTGGGCACAGGTGCAAGGGGCAGGTTTGAGCACATGTCAGTCAGGTGGCCTTGGCCAGCGGGGAGCTAATGTGGCATTTGGCCTGTGGGGAGAAGAGTTGTCTTACTTGTTCTGTTTTCTCCAGACCTGAGAGCCTGGGTGCTAGGAGTTCCTGCAGGCCAGCGGCTCCCGCGCTGGACTCACTATGGAGACACAGCGTGCTTCCTTTCCTGCCCCGAGTGCCTTCTGTTCGGATATCGGCAGGTGGGGCAGGCTGGGCCGGGGTGGGGTGAGGCAGGGCGGGCCGGGGTGGGCCGGGCTGGGGTGGGGTGGGGGCTGGCTGCATGTGCAGTTCTTCATCACCGTAGAGCCTGCCACAGTGGGTCCAGTGATACCAGCAGTAAGGTCCGGCATGGGCCTGGTGAGCTCACGAAAGTGCCCCCAGAGTTGAACCCCTGCTTTTGGACACGTGGTGGGATCAGAGAGGGGTCACACTTGTGCCATTAGTGACCACGTCGTGGAGAGCTGCACTGTGCTCTTTTCTGCTTATTCCTGCCCCTTGCACGTTTGCTCACTTGGGCCTGCACTCGGGCTCAGACCGAAGGCCCTTCTCCTCTGTGCATGTCGCTCTTGGCCTTGGTCTCTTGAGACAGGAAGTGCACCCGTGCTCAGGAAGCTCAAAGAGAGCCCCTCCTGACTGGTCTTCCCGGCGTTGGGTCGGGGGTGGTTCCTGGGCCAGGCCCTCCCATGGCTCTCCCCAGGCTGAGGAGTGCATGCAGGGCCCCTCTGGACTCACAGGCAGCCCCAGCACTCCCTGGGGTCCCCATTCCTGCCCTGCGCTCTCTGAGCCTGCTGGGGCTCGCACATGCTGTTCCCCTTGCCTGGAAGGACCTTGCCAACCAGTCACTCAGTCAGTTCCTGATCATTCTTCAAGGCTGACCTCTGTGACGCTTTCCCATCTGAGGCCGGTGCTGAGGGGCTGTGCCTTCCTTGTCTCTTACATAGCCCCTTAGTGTGGCAGTTGGCATCGTGGGGGCAGTTTCTGGGGCCTCGTCTTCTCACTTCTCTGTGAGCTGGAAGGCAGGGATCCTGGTTTTCCATCTCACCTCCTCACTGTCCTAGGTGTGCGTGTCTCCTGCAG
>PVKE010015122.1:22211-34027 GCA_004027555.1 Craseonycteris thonglongyai
CCCCCCCCCCCCCCCCCCCCGGCCTGCCTGGCTCCACTGCCCGTTGCAGGCTTAGTGTCTGGTGTTTCTCTGTATGCAGCACTGCCACCACCCATGGCACTTTAGGAGCTGCTATGTATGCGAACATGTGAAAGTTTCTTAAACCAGCAGTGCCTCCTAGAACTAGGGACGTTTGTTGGTGACTCAGCAAGCTTCAGCTTCTGCCATTTCTGTGTGAGCCCTGTGCTGGGACAGTTATGAATCATTTGCTTGCTTCTTGATTTGCGTCAGTCAAACCACATGTGAAGAAAGTAGCAGTGAGCGAGGCTTTGCCAGCAGCTTGGCGTCCAGCATGGGGGACACTTGGCCAGGGACAACCTCAGAGCCGGCCCATCGCTCGCCCCGGTGGTCTGGGCTGCGGGCCTGGGGCGGCTTCCGGCCCGGCCCTCTGCCCCCTCCCATCCCCTCCCCAGGCCACGGCTGGCCACGCAGGAGACGACACAGCGGTGATTATGGCTCTCTCTGCCGGCTTCCTCTGTAGTCCTGGGCCCTCGGTGCATTTACGGTCAGGGGAGTGTTTACAGTGCAGGCAGACTGCTGTCTCTGCTTCCCTTTCACCAAATCATTTTAGGACGTGGCTCTTTGAAAAGACTCCTTGTAAGCAAGACTTAGAGGGATGTCACTGCTCCCTTCCTCAGAAGCAACCGAGAGACACACAGTGGAGAGGACTGTTGCAGCACAGGAAGGGGCGCCTGGGGAGACTGTGTGGGCTGCTGGTCGGCTCATGTTGAGCTCTTGACTGTGGAGCAGCCCAGCGCTGGGCTTGCGGGCGGGGCTGCCCTGTGCCCGCTGAGCAAGCCCCTGGGCCCGGGACCCATGGCCCCGCCAGTAGAGTGGTTTGGTTTGCTTGAACTAGGCAAATTTAGTGCTCATTTTTACTGCAAAGGAACTTTTATTGTCATTGTAGTTTAAATCATGGCTGATGTCCTAGTTACCTGGCTAATCACCAGGAAGTTCACGGAACGGCGGTTATGGGAGAGGCCGGAGCGCCGTGCACACAGTTTGCTTGTGTGACTTAATGTACGAGCCAAATTTCAGCCCACTCGAGTCCATGTTCTTTCAGATACCACCGAAGAAGCACGTCAAATGCAAAGAAAACCCCAAGTTCGGATAAAATTGAATTTCACATCATCATTAAGTTCCTCACGAGACAAGGGAAAACACCTCAAACCATCTGGAAGAGACGGTAGCAGTTTATGGGGACTGTTGCCCTGGGAAATCCATGGTTGACAAGGGGCACAGCCTTTTCAGGGAAGGCAGAGAGTCAACTGAAGACGACCTCCGTCAGGGACACCTTGTTGAGGCCACTTACTCAGACATGGTCAAAAAGGTTGAAAATTGGTAGTGGAGACACCAGATTGAATAGAAAGCCGCTTGCAGAACTGGTTGGAGTATCACCTACAACCATCTTGAATATTCTCTCAACATCTAAGGGTGTCAGAGTCAGTGCAAGATGGGTACCGAGAATGCTCATTCCGCTTCAAAAACAAGTGCATGTCAAGCATTCACAATGAGGTTTGACCTCTGCAGAGACAACAGAGACGAAGTTTTTAAGCCGACTGTCACTGGAGATGAAACTCGGGTTCATCACTGTGACCTGAGTCACAGCAGGAGCCCAGGCAGGGGCATGATAAGCGCCCGCCACCCCCACGAAGTTCAGGTGTCTCTCGGCTGGAAAATCATGGGTACAGTTTTTGGGGATACTGAGGGTATCCTGCTGATCGGTGACAAGTATAAGGGTGTCACAGTGACTGGAGAGGACTGTTCCGTCTGCTGAAGCTGTGAGAAGCATCTGTGAAGGAGGAAAGCAGAGGAAAACGGACCAGAGGGCTGCTGCTGGCGCAGGACGACGCGCCTGCGCACAAGGGCAGGGCCGCGTCAGCCCTCTCTTCACGACTGTGGCTTCCAGACATTCAGCTGCCCGCCCTGCAGCCCAGGGCTGGCTCCGTCTATTATTATTTCCCAAATATGAAACGACAGCTTCGAGGGAAGAAAGTTACAGATGACAAAGGGGTTAACGCTGCAATTTGAGGGCAAAAACAAAACATAGTTTTAAGGGTATATATGAAGTTATTGAAAGATCTGAAAAGAGTATTAGGGTTAAGGGTGAATATAGTGAAAGGAAAAATAATAGTTTTGTAACTCTCCTTCCCCTTCATTCCGTGGATCTCTTGACCACCAAGTATAGTTGCAGCTTAGGGAGAATATTGCCTTGGCCCCAGCCTTCCCCACAGCCTCATGTTTCAGTGAACGAATTCCATACCTTTGTCCTTAAAGTGAGGCGGGACTGTGGAGCATGGGGGCTGATCCTGGTTCTTATCCCCCTTTGGCAAAGATGAGACTGTGCCTCAGTTACCCATGGTGGCAGAGCTCCTGGGGCAATGGCTTCTGCACGTCTCCACAGGGGCTGGGAGCGTGTGGGCTTCGGAAACCGAGTCAGGCTTGTATATGCCGCGACCAAAACAGCTGCGGCAAAACGGGCTGTCGTAACCCCCGAATCCAAGCCCAGCCTGTCGTTGGGTAGCTTTTTGTTTTTTATTACGGAAAATTTCAGACATTTACGGAAGTGAAAGAAGATAGAATGATGAATGACCAGGTGATACTCGCTCAGCTTCAGCCACGCCCAGTCAGGGCCAGTCCCCTGCCATCTGCGCCCTACCTGCCTCACTGGGCCTAGCCTGGGGACATGATTCTTGCTGTCATACATATGTCTCTAAACATGTCTTCTTTAACACATAACCGTAATGCCATTGTCACAGCTGGAACATTAATACCTCAATGCTGTCAAATACTCAGTTGTTGAAAATCCCCCAGTTGTCTCAAGACCGGTTCAGTTTTTCCTGGTGGTGGTTTGGGTAAGTGTCAGGGAAGGTCTATGCACACTATCTCTTCTCTCCCTTTGCTTGCAGTTTTTCCATTACTTTAGTTTAATCATAGTTGGCGTACAGTATTACGTTAGTATCACGTGTACAACATAGTGATTCAACGTTTATACGCCTCACAAAGTGATCCCCACACTAAGTCTTTCATAGGCTTTTTGGCAATTGGGGTATGTCTTCTTTGGAGAAATGTCTGTTCACATCTTTTGCCTGATATTTTTAATTGGGTTTTTGCCTTTTTATTGTTAAGCTGTAAGAGTTCTTTCTGTATTGTAGATTCAACTGTTTTATCAGATCTATGATTTGTAAGTGTCCTGCCCCGTTCTGCCTTTTCAGTTTCTGGATTGTGATCTTTGAAGCACAAAAGTTTTTAATTTTTAGAGGAGGTCCAGTTTATCTGTTTTTCTTCTTTTGCTTGTGTTTTTGATGTCATCAGAGATACTTACTGAAGTCCAGTTGGATTGAAAATGACAGCGTGGGAGCTTCCTGAGGGTTGCTGGCGTCTGACTTGTGTCGAGATACAAACAGATGCTCACGTCTCCCGGGGCAGTTGGGAGAGACTGTTGCTTCATTGCCTGGTCAGGTCCTGCAGTGTTCTGACAGCAGCTCTGCTCTCTTTCCCATGGTGGTTTTCAGCTGAATGTCCATGGGAAACTGGCCAAGTGAATGGGAGGTTGCACAGAGAACCGACTTTCTTTGTTGATTTTTAAACGGTGCCTTTCCATCCTTATTGTGCTGGTGTATTGGAATTTGGTGTCATGTTGTGAATGTTCATTGACATTGATCTTGTTGGTCTTGCTGAATATTCCACCACCAGAGGGGTTCTCTCCAAACAAAAATTCCAAAACATTCCGAAGGCTCCATGTAAGTGCAGACGTTTCCCCCGTTGGTAGGTCAGTTGTGGGGCACAGAGCCATCAGAACTCTGGGTGTGGAAACGCACGTCCTGAGTGGGAAGGAGGCTGGGGGCAGGAGGGTGCATGCCTGGCCCCAGCCACCCCTGTTACTAGTCTCAGGCTTCGTGTCTGTACAATGGGGGTGATGATGGCGTCTGCCTGAGAGTCAGGAGGCCCCACTGTCAGTGGTCAGGAGCCACAGGGCGGATACCTGTTGTCCTGGGGTTCGTCACCCCGAATGAGGGGGTGGTTCTGAACTGCTTCTGAATGGAGCATTCTGACCACCTGAGAAAAGACGGCGCTTGAAACTTAGAGGGTAGCTTGTGAGATGGGGACTCGGCCTCGGCTCCTGCTGCCTTTGGCTGCTTAACAACAAAACAGACTCACCGCAGCCCCGGACCAGTTTTTGGTTCTGAATCTCTCCTTTCCTTCAAATATGGGTTTCTCAGAGAGTTTCAGTCCTTGATTTACAAGTATTCCCTGAGCTCTTGCACTCATTAGAGTGTGTGTGTATCAGTCCTGAGGGCACTGTGTATTTTCCCCGCCACCAGTGAGGCTCTGGTATGATTTACTCTGTTTGCATTGCCCAGATCTGTATACAGGGTGTTGGTTTGAACTAAGGCACTTAAATGTGTACGTGCTGGTCACAGGCTGTGTTCACATCCATTCTCAGGGAGCAGCTGGTTGTCTTCCTCCTTTTCCATGAAGTGACTGGTTTAGTGATTTAAAAAATACAAATAGTTCCCTATTTGCTTGCATAATAAATTTATGAAAATGTTGGGAAGTGGGGTCCAGGGGTTCAAGTCCCAGGAGATATAAAAGTATTATCAGGTCCCTCATTAGGATATAAGTGTTTGGCTTCTTAGCCCCCACAGTGTAATACTGATCCTCTTTCTAGGTGTCCTTTTTGTCACACGTTTGCTCTATTTTGCTGCAGCAACTCCTGGCGTTTGCACCTTGTCAGCTTGCTTTTACCCCTTCCAGTGGAACAGGTTGGGGGACCAATAGTAGGTGTCCCATTGAGGTGACAGATAATGTTTCTTTGGCTTGCTAAGAATGTCCATCTCTGTCCCCGTGCTGTTGCCATCGGCATCAGTGAATTTCTGTTGTTACCATCCTGCACGGTCATGTGTGTTGACGTGGGGCAGGCAGGTGCTGCTGGTGCTCTGCCTCCCTGTCAGCCGCCCGGGAAGGGCGGACTCCACAGGGGCCGCAGGGCTGTGTGACCACTAGAACCCCCTACATGGAGCCGACTCTCCGAGTCCACTGTTTCTGTTGAGTGGGGACATGGCTGAAGGGCAGAGGCCAGGCACGACTGCTGTGCTGGCTTCAGGAGCGAGCCTAGGCCTGCCCTGGTGCGCGTGGCGAGCGGTGACGGCACAGGCGAGCGGGCCTAGGCCTGCCCTGGTGTGCGTGGCGAGCGGTGACGGCACAGGCGAGCGGGCCTAGGCCTGTCCTGGTGCGCGTGGCGAGCGGTGACGGCACAGGTGAGCGGGCCTAGGCCTGTCCTGGTGCGCCTGCCCCATCACTGGGCCTGGTACCTGCACTTCGGTGTGCATGCCCAGTGTCTGCACATGCACATGGCTTGAGTCGTCTTCCCAAGTAGGTCCCAGGGCAGGAACTGGACTTGCAGACCTGTGAGCAGGCCTGGCCGGCCTGCAGGGCTGGGGCAGAGCGGGGGGCTGCTGGGCCCTGGGGGGGCTGCATCGCTGAGCTGAAGGCCTGGGACTGGTGCCGGGGGAGGACGTCTAGTGCCTGGACGTCGGCCCCACAAACTGCACATTGTGAGGGATGCACACGCGTGCGCACGTGCCCATGTGTGTTTTGAGTACATCTTCAAGACAACAGGTGCTTGGATGGTTCCATCTGTTAGTAAATCAAGTGCTGATGTGGAAATTATAAGTGTTTTCTAACTGAAAATTTCCATAGCAACGACTGAGAATACATTGCTGGAAGCTCAGCCATGGAAGTGACTGGCCCGCCAGGTCCCCCACCAGGGACCTCTTAGCTTCTTTCGCAGCAGCTGAAATCAGCCCTTCCACCGAGATGTCTTTGTTCTTTCAGTTTGGGGAGCTGATCACGGATGGGGAGACTCAGGTCTCTGCTGGAGTCGGGGGCCTCTCCTGTGCCTGTCCTCTTGTCTGGCCCCTTGACCCCAAGCCTGTCGGGGTCCCAGTACCCTGGGTCCCCCGTGGGCCTCTGCGCACACACCAGAGGCTTGTCTCCCCCCAGAGCCTTTCCTTTTCCCCTCTTGGTCTGATCCTGTTCTTGGTTAACGGTGGATGAAAAAGCATGGGGAAGTTACTCTCTCATGCCCTGGTTTATACAGTTTCCTGGGAAATCTTATTCCCTCTGATGTCACAGCCTTGTGAGGGGCCTCACCTTTGGGACAGGAGCCTGGGCCTTGGCCTCCAGGTTCTTCCTAGAGAACTTGGGGAGCCCTCTCTCCAGGTGGTTCTGAGATGGAGCTTGTTGTATAGGTTTATGGAAATGCTTGGTAAAAATGATTATGTACGAAGTATTTAGATTGCTTTTTTGTGATAAATCAGAACTCGAGAGAAATGTGTTCACTTCCACGATGAGTATCTTCCTCCTTGATGTGCGGCTTATTTGCTCAGCGTCTTTTCAGAATCTCAGGCGCTTCGCCCTGAGAAATTCTAAACCGTCCCCCAATCTCCGCGATCTCGTGGTGCTC
This sequence comes from Craseonycteris thonglongyai, assembly GCA_004027555.1. Taxonomy (NCBI): domain Eukaryota; kingdom Metazoa; phylum Chordata; class Mammalia; order Chiroptera; family Craseonycteridae; genus Craseonycteris; species Craseonycteris thonglongyai. The sequence continues at coordinate 28,720 of PVKE010015122.1, forward strand.
TGAGGTGCAGAGCTGGCTGCACTCTCCCAGACAGCCTCTGTGCCCCCCAGGAGCGGGGCTCAGGCCACAGGGGGCTGTGGGCCTGGTGGCTCCTAGCTGTCACTCCTGGTGCAGAGCTCAACAGAGGGAGGACGGGAGGGAAGAGTCAGGCGAGCTAAAAACTGACATTTGAATACTTTCTGATTATTTTGATAAACCTTGGGTTTAATTTAAATAAGACTTAGAGAAAATGCAGGCGTGTACATGGAATTCAAGGTTGCTTGTAGTGTGGTGTGTAGTTTTTTGAAAATTGCTTGATTTTTTTTTTTTTAAGAAAACACCTTCAATCTTAGGTAAGATTGCATTGGAAAGACTATGTGTTAGAAATTACTGTCTAAAAATTCAGAAACTAGAAACAAATGAGTAACAGTAGACTTCGTGTTGAGAACTGACCAGCTGACCTCAAGTAGTCTCTGATCCTTGGTAGAGGGCGAGGCTGGCCTGTTGTGCCCAGAAGCCGAGGCCCTGTGCAGGGGCCGCCGGCTGGCTTCTTCCCCATCACCCTGCTGTGAACACACGGAGGCGGAGGGCTGCTGGTGCACAGGCCCTTTCGTGTGAGAGCCCTCACCGCCTCCCAGCGCTCCTTTTGAGGAAGTGCTCTGGGGCTGCGGTTTGACGTTTCCTGCTTGTGGCTAGTTTCTTGAGTGGATCACTCTCTGTAGCTGCTGTAGTATGGGGAGCCCTTCCATGAACAGTTACAGACTCTGCTGCCTTCACTGTGTCCTGAGGGGTTTGGGAAATGTTTGCTGACCACTGTGTTGTGGAAGCGCGGGAGGCGGCTAGGCTGTGGTGTGGCCCTGTGGCCCTGGTAGGGGCTGTCAGGCACTGATGCATTTCATCAGACTTGATCAGCTTCTGAATGAGGGTTCTGCTCTGACCTAGAGGGTCAGCTTGTCCAAACTGGGAGAGAGACCCGAACTGGGGTTGCCCACGGTGCTGAGAGAGAGCCTTGCATTTGGCTTTGTGGCTTTGAAGGCCGGTGCCCGAGGTGGCCCACAGTGGGTTTTGTTTTCAGGAGGCCTGTTTCTGAGTGAGCCCCTGGCTTTTATTTCCAAAACCATACCCATTGATGGATTCAGAGTGATTTCCTGATAAAAGAAAAAGTCTGTTTACTGAGAAATCACCATTTTGAAGAGGAAGCGTTTCGCAGCTCTGTTTATGAAACCTCTGGAGCGTTGTAGGAAGCTGTGATTTTTCTCTGAGGCATGCTTCACCCTGAGGTTAGCACACCTGTGTGGGGAGGGCCCCCCCCAGGGGTCAGCATGCGGGGCCTGTGTCCTTCCCTTGGGTGACCCAGGCCTAGGGGTGGGCTCACAGCAGCCGAGGGGGGCAGTGGGCAGTCTGGTCTGCAGCGTTGGTCTGACTCAGCCTCGGTGGGCGCTCAACTTCAGGGCCCTGCACCGCTGCTTGCCCGTTGCCAGCGCCCCGGCCTCTGCATTTCAGCCTCTGCATTTCAGCCTCTGGTCTTCTGGGCTGGGGGAGGGGACAGCTGAACCAAGGCATTCTCTTAGCCTGGAGAGTTCTGACGCAGCTTCCAGCTCGGACAGAAGAAAAGCTTTGCCATGCCACAGACAGTGTGGTCCTGTCCCGATCAGTGTCCTGCCAAATAGGAAGTAAGGGAAGGGGAGGCAGTGCCGCAGCCCCTGCTGAGGGAGGCTGGCAACCCTCTGGGCCTGGAAACTGCGCCCCACTTTTCTCCAGGTGGATGGGGACAGAGGTGCTCATAAAGGGCTCCGAGTGCCACTGAGAAGTGCAGAGTTCTTCCCACCATGGCATGAGTCCCTCTTCCCCCGTGCAGACGGGTAGGCATGGAAGTGCAGCGTCATTTAAAAGTCCTTGGTTGACCAGCTAGGGTGAGAAGAGCCGCAGTTCATCCGCCGGCCCTCTTTCTGATCTGTCACGTGTGCTGGCTGTCCTGTCTGCGCCATGGACAGCCACTTCAGTTCCCAGATCAGCCATCTCACCTGCTGACTGGCCTTCGTGAGGAGTCTTGCATTAGCACATTCTTAACAGACATTTAAAAACCAGCCCAACAAAACCCATTTCCTGCCCCCACGCTCCTTGGCACACTCGTAAATGTAAAATGCATTTGGAAATGCTTGAGCTTAAATTTGCAAACCGAAGCCTAATTTAACCTTGCACAATGCTGCAGCCTTGGCTGAAGACGGGCATAATTGATGGGGAGCAGTGTGCACACCTGCGCGGGGGGCCTGCTCTCCTGGTCTGAGTACCTGTGGGGCCCTCAAGCCTGCAGAGCTGACCCCCTTGCGATCTGCCTCTCCTGCAGGCTGGTACCCCTCTCATTCACCCTCCATTTATCCTGTGGCTGCGCAGGGTGGCTGGGCAGCCACATTGGCATGGTGGCCAGGAGGTGCTACACAGCTGCGCTGGGGACCCAGGCCAGCTGCTGGGACGTGCCATGCATGTGCTTCTCCGCTCCTGTCTCTTGCCTCCTGCGGCCCTGCTGACCGTTGGCCCTGCTTGTCTGCCTCTCCTGGGCCTTTCCAGAACATGGCCATGCCAGCTGTGTGCCTGGCCTTCCTTCCTTTCTCTCTGGTCCCCACCCCTCCTCCCATGGTGCCACCTGCAGGCAGCTGTCCCACCAGAGCCCCCGGGGCAGGTGGCCTCTGCACCTGCCAGGCACTGGTGCCTGTGCTTCGAGGGGTAGGTGAACCTGCGTGAGCTGGGGCGGGCTGTTTTAGTGAGTAACCCCTGTGTCATTGGAACAGCTCTGATTTCTGGGTGCAGATGTGGAAACCGGCTGGCAAACATGCTGAAGAAATGACAGGGTGTGTGTCGGGCAGGCGCTCTCAGAGTGGGTCAGGTTCTCAGACCTTCAGTCTCCAGTGTCTTCATCTGCAGATGCCCCTCCCCTCAAGTCTTAGCTTCTCCTGGGGGCTTGCATATGGCCTTTGATGGGTCATAGACTTCCAGAGCATCATGGGGTGCACTGACCTTTCAGTGAGAGAGCCCCCTTCTATCCTGACACTTGTCCACTCACCTGGGGCCTCTGCTTCCGGAAGGTGCAGGTGATTCGGGAAACAGGCTGTCGGTTTTCTGTTGTGTCAGGGCAGGTCTCGGAGTCCTTCGCATGTACTTGCAGATTGGGAGTGTCCGCCTGTGGCCTTGCATACCTGGGCCTGCAGGCACCTCTGCTGGTGATGCTGGGCATGGGGGCCGTGGGCACCGAGTGGAGGGGACAAGCTATGGTCTCAGCTCCGGACACCGTGGGGCAGAGATGGCATTCCCAGGAGAAGGGCCATCTGAGGAGGTCCTGATCAGCTTCCAGTTAGACCCTAAGCTCTGGCTTCACGAAAAACTCTCTTGCTCCTTTTCCTCCTAATTATTTTTAAAATTGCAAGGAAAACCCATCCCTTCCATTTATAAATCCACTGAGAACCAAATTGCTGCTCTGGCTGTAAAGTGTGTTATTGTGGCCTTCAGTATGAAACCCGAGTTCTTGTAACTTCACTAGCATTCTCTTTCCCATCATGGGAACCTGTGGGATTCCCCCTAGGAGACCTGGGGCAGGGGACGCTGTCTGCTGAAACTCCTGCTCGGTGCCCTGGGAGGTGGGCCCTCCAGGGTGCATCCTCCTACAGTCACAGGGGGGTTCCGGGCAGCAGCAGAACTGGCCTTGTTCCTTGTAGACCCATGGGGCGCTTGCTGACTTGCTCTAGGCCTGTATCTGAAGACTTCAAGGGAAAGGCGCCATCCTTTGGGGTTAGGCCCCCTGGACACACAAGCTCTTTGGAACTCCATGGTATGCCTCCTGGTCGGAGGTGGGAGGTTGCCCCTCTGGTTAGGGCAGCGCGGGAATGTTCTGGTGCCATCAAACTTGGGGTGGTTGCCCTCTGAGAGCGGCCCCCAGCACACTCTGACCCTTCTCCTGCTGGCCTGGGGTGACAGCCACTGTTTTTAAGTGTCCCCTTTTTAGGGAGCTGCCTCTGGTTTTCTCCGGGGCCGCTGGTGCTCAGGCAGGAAAGACAGAGAGAGGCCAGCCCTTGGCCTTGTGTCTTCATGCTCCTCCAGCTGCGAAAGGGACCCAGAGGCTCCTGATGTCCTGGGGCCTCTGCAGGGGGGTGTCTGCGAGATAACCAGCCAGCTGCCAGGTGTGGGTGTGGGTGACAGTGGGAAAGAGTGTCATCAGGATGTCACACGGAGGTGCAGAAGCAGGATTGCCCACATGCAGGTTTGCTGTCATCCTGGGAGCCCAGTGAACTTGCAGGAGGCACGGCGGCAGCACTGCCATCCCAGGTGTGGAAACGGTGGTTCCGGAGGTGGCTCTGAGCTAGGTGCCTTCTCCCGTTCTCATCTGTGGCGTCTCTTGTGGGTCTTCGTTCATGAGTAAACCGAGCTTCTAAAGTGAATTTGTGGTATCAGTAACTGTTGCCTGTGGACATGCCCTATTTTTCTATTTGCCTTTGTAAGGTGGGCTGAAGGAAACTGATCCACACAAGCCCTATTCCCAATACACACGTGCAGGGGTGAAGCACAGAGCAGCCTGTGAGAGCCAGCTGCTGGCGCTGGGCTTCAGTGTGGGGGGCGGGTGTTTTGAGGACTGGAGGGTGTGCAGGTCATGGGCAGGGCGGGCCAGTCCTCAGACCAGGCTAGTTTCTCTGTCCAGCTGCACAGGGGCTCTGCCCTCCCCACCAGGAGCAGGGCCTTCCTGTGGCCTCTGGCAGGGTAGGATGCGTATTGCCATAGGTCACAGTGGAAGGTTCCTATCGTTACAGGAGAGAGAAAATTCACGGGCTCTTCAGATGGTGAGGGTGGCATTCTGGGGTCTCTATGCAAGAAGTGGACATGGAGTTGCTCTTTGAAAGTGCAGAGGACAGGAGCGGGGTGCAGGTGGGCAGGGCGAGCAGGTGCCTCTCAGACCTCAGGTCAGCACCCTTTGTGGCTGGTGGAGTCAGCCACATGGGCCATGGCAGCTTCATGTGTTAAGAACTTGTTTGGGGCCACATTCAAGGCTGTGCTGGGCCCCAGGTTAGACATGCCTGGGTTAGGAGCTCCATTCCACATAAATGGAAGGGTCAGATTGTTCCCAGGTACTCTTGATTGGGCAGAGACTTGGAAGTAGAATATATTTCAAATCTGAAGGATTTCAGGTCAGTTTTTTTAATATGTTTTCTCATTTGTAGTCTGCTTCATCCGTCCACCCACCCACCCATTCATATCTATCCACCCATCCATTTACCCCCCCCCCCCCACTGTCCATCTGTTCGTTCATCTGTCTCTCCCCCCCCCCCCCCATACACTCTTGCTG
>PVKE010015123.1:0-33923 GCA_004027555.1 Craseonycteris thonglongyai
GTGGGCCCCACCACCCTCACACTGCAGGTCTCCTGCAGCCAATAGCATCCACCCCAATAGAGATCTGTCTTCATGGTACAGCCACAGGGACTCGCTCCCAGTCACTTAGCAGTGTTTTCAGAGCTCAAATCCATGAGCTTCAACACCAAAACAACGCTCTTCCGAGGCCCTCCTTGCTGGCCTGGCTGCTCAGTTCTGCGGGGCTGGCAGAGCCCTCGGAGGTGTGCACGGGAACTACATCCTCGGTAGAAAGCAAACACTGAAGAGAGGGGGAAACCAGGGGGACCCTCCACCCTGATTTGCCAGAGACTGAATGTTTCCTGGGATGCAGGACTTGCATTTTAAAACTGGGATAGTCACAGGCAAAGGGGTCTGAATCAGTCACCCTAGGGAAGGAGGGGAAGAGGAACCACATTCCCACAAAAAGACTTCTCCCCCTCAAGGGAAAACAGGCAAACACTGCAGAGAGAGCACGCGAAGGGCAGCAAACATCATAATAAGCTTTTTATGGCAGTTTCTACTCCAATTACCCAGCCCTCAGCATCCCTGCCTCCAAAGAGGCCAGCGCTTAATTTGCATTTGAGCTAACTGCTGTTTCTTTACTCCACCATTTTCACCTTGTGGTTCATGGCAGTGGGCAAGAAAAAAGTCCTCCCATGCTGCCCAGTCTGCAGAACGCAGGGCCACACGACACGGCCGCCTGCACACAGCCAGCCAAAGATCATGGAGGCTCGACCTGCCGCGACAAATTGACACGTGCACACTTATTACCCTGAGGAAGTTCCAAGTGAGGTAACACTCGGGGAGAAATCACCTCCCAGAAGTGTCAAACGAAATGTATTCCCAGCCATCCCGGAAGTTTACAGTTAGGGACATCCCAGAAAAACCTCCACCTTCATTATTTTAATGAGAAGTTTGGGGGAGAAGGTTTCTGGCAGGAAGACGATTTTCCCTTAAGACACTATAAAATATTAGTTCAGCCAATTCAGAAGAAAGACCAACTCGGGATGGAAAAGATTTATTATCAACTCCAGATGCAATCAAACCATTTTATAAAACCCTGCCCTCTTCACCAACAAAGAAAATGCATCTAACCAGAGCTTGAGCAGCCTCCGGTCTCCAGTCTCAGAATAAATGACCTGTCCTTGGCTTTATGCCAAAGGAAAGTGGCGAAACCAACCCAAGAGACTCAAGGTGCTAGAAATCTGCTATCATATTTTGTTTTCATGTGAGTAACTGCGTGAAAAATTAGATTAACCATAGTTACCTCTATTCCCAGGTGAGTCAAGCCTGTGTCCCCAGACTGAAGACCTCAAGGTGGCTTTGAACAATTGGTCAAGTCTTTTCACTGGTAATCATTATTTAACAAACATTACAGCGCAGCTAGTATGTGCTAGTGAAGCAATCTGAGGCATGCCTATTGTCTCTCAAGGCATTTCTACCTGAGAAGAGCCACTTAGAGATAGATCCGGAAAGCAAACAGTGAGGGAAGAGGGAGGGCCGAGCTGGACAAGAGCTGACTGGGTGGCAACAAGAGCTCCTAGCAGACCTCCAGCTCCCGACATTACCACACCCCTCATATGTACTTGATGTCATTTGATCCTCAGAAGAACTTCATGGAGTAGTGATGATCATTGATTGCTTCAGAGGTGAAGAAGGTGAGATTCAAAGGAAATTGGCTTGCCCTCAGCCACAGAGCGGGTGAAGGTCAGTACCAAGATGAGCACCCGGCTTCCGACTAGACAGTACTCACAAATATTGCCGACATTGGCAGCAACTCAATCCATCTATAAGGATCAATAACTCTCCGAACCTCAGAATGAAAAGGGGGCCTTGGAGACCACCAGCTTCAACCCATTCCACTTACAGGCAACACAACAGAGCACTAGATGGTTACGTTCCTACACCAAGGCTGAAAATAGCCAATAGCTGAGCTTCTCTCTGTGAACTGAGCACTTCTGTTACCGGGGGCTGCCTCCCAGTCGGCCCAGAGCATCATTTTGTAGGGTGCAGGGACTGTTTTCATGCCTTTCCTCAGAGAAATAATAAAGGATAGCCTCAGACACAAAATTCAACTCCTCACAGGCTGCAGTTAGTGAAAACACTGACTAGTTTGTCACCACCACACCACCTCCCAAAAGCCTGTGGGAAATCTCAGGCCTGCTCGAAGGCAGGAGAAAGTCAATTTTGTTTTGCCTCTTCAGAGCACATCCCACAGCAAACCATGTGTCTTTCTCTTCGGGGTACGTGCTGTGTGTGTTCTCCAAATGTGCATTGTACCAATAGGGCCGTCTGCTTCGACCATAAAACGGCTCTGTTACTTCTGCTGGTCAAAGGTTTCAGGATGAATGTCTTGTAGCATGATCCATCAATATCAAAAGAGATCAGGTAACCCTGGTCAGTGGCCTATGAAGAGATTTCCTTTACAAGTAAGGAAAACTAATAAACCATTGTGGATGGCGTAGATGTTCTGTGGCACTCAAATTCCTAGGCTCCGTCTTAAATAAGCTTCAAAGCTCACATTCATTTGTTTCCAAGGTACCCGTTTTCAGGTTTTGTAAGGCCTCTTTGGAGGAACAAAAGTCCGCGAAGTTCTTGCTAAGCTCTGGCTTGTGAATTTGCCCCACCGGTCAATGTTTTTTAAAGATTCTTTCCCCTAGTAACATACTGGGGAAATAGAGAGAGGAAGGATCATGTCAACCAGAATTCAGATCATTGAACAGGCTTCCATTGCACCCATCCCGTGCCGGACACTGCTCCATGTGCTGTGTGTAAGTTAGCTTCTATAATCCCCTGAAGCCCCTGGAATTGGTGTCGGCTTCCCCCTTGGGGGGAGGGGGGCGTTTACCAGTGATCAGAGGGAGATGAAGGAAGCAGAGCCCCGAACCAGGAAGCCTGAGGCCTGACTCCTGGTGTCTAAGTAGCCACAACAGCGCCTGGGCTGCACACTCTCCCCCAGTCTGGCCCTGGGCCCCGAGCCTCAGTGCACCCTCCTGACCGTTGGACTCAAAACCGCACCCCACCTCGCTCCTGCTGTGGCCTCTTCCATCCATGCTACTTACCTTCCACAGTGTCCACCTCCTTAGGACGCTGTTTGATCTACTTGCTTATTGCGCATATGGGACTGCTGTCTCTCTCTACTAGACTATAAAGTCCATGAAGGCTAGGGGTTTGAGGGAGTTTGGTCTCTTCTGTTCACTGATGTCTCTCTCAAGCGTCTGGATGGGTGCTTGACACATAGTAGGGGCTAAATAAATATTAATTGTGAGAAAGAGAGGAAGGCAGAGAGGGAAGGAGAGAAAGGAAGAAAGGAAAAGAATGCTCATGGGCATGTTGTATGTTCTTCCTTTCCTCTCTGGTGTCCCAATTCTGAAATCAAAGCTTGAGCTAGATGGCTTCTAAGCTTCTTGCAAATCTAATGCCCTCTGATTCTAGAAACAACCCCAATTAAGATGTTCAAAAGATAGCCACCATAGGGATTAGTGAAAAGCCAAACCCAAAAGACCCAATCCCCCCAATTTGAAATATGGCAAACTGGCCAACACTCCTGAAAGACTGTGAGACTCAAGTGTAAAAAACTGAGTGACCTCCACAATGCTACACAGATGAGAAGCCTTGTAACCTGATCTGTGGCCTCAGACAAGTACCCTGTTTCCCTGAAAATAAGACAGTGTCTTATATTAATTTTTGTTCCCAAAGATGTGCTAGGTCTTATTTTCAGGGGATGCCTTATACGTATTTCAGCGAGAGACAAAACTGTAAGTAGGTCTTATTTTCGGGGGATGTCTTACTTTCGGGGAAACACGGTAGTGCAGGAGTCGCCTCAGGCTGGGGTAGACCAGCAAACCAAGTTCCTCCAACAAAAAGTTTTAAACTGGGAGACACCTTATATGCGCTGCTCACTAGCACCCCACCCAGCACCCGTCCCTCTTGTCTCTGCTCCCTGCTTTCCACACAAGGCGCCTGGACTTAATTCCCTTCCAGACTGTGGACCAGTTGCCATGTGCCTTCTGTCTTCACTTCCAGCAGTCAGGACCTGATGCTGACTGATGCATAAAGGATGTGCTTCCCCGCTGGTATTAGCCTGAGAGCTGAATCCCGGCCTGCCCGGCCTGCTCTGCTGCGCTCCTTCCTTCCCTGCCTACTTAGCCTCCAGCCATCCTGCCAGCATCTGCCAAGGCCCTGCCATCTGTCAGTCATAAGGCCAAGGGCTGAGGATCAGAGGTGAATGGGCCACCGTACCTGCCATAGGAGAGCCCATGGTCTAGGACAGTGATTAAGACACTTATCTCCAGAGACCATGCAGGATCAAAGGCTGGAAAAGGCCCACGTGGGGGGACAAGGCAGTCTTCCTAATCAAGATGATACTGGGTTTGCCATTCAGGGTTGAAAAGCAAGTCAATAAACAGGAACTGGATAACCCAGGAGAAGATGGGGTGGAACAAGTCAGAGGCGACACAGTGCGACTGTGGGTGACTGTGTCTGGCATGGCTGTTGGGAGGAGCAGAGGGACATGGGGCTGGTGAGCCAGCCTGGTCGCAGCCGCTGCGCCAGGCTGACGAGTTTGGACTTTATCCCGCAGGTGGTGAGGAACTATTGGAAGTTCTTAGGCAGGGTCTGCAATGTGGAAGGATTAATACGGAAGCGTGTTGTGAGTAGATGGATGAGCCAGGAAGTAGAGCCTCCTATGTGAGCAGCAGGAAAGCCAAAGCCGTGGACAGAATACTGGACTAATCAGGAGACCTGACTCTAGTCCGAGGCTTGGCCACTTACTCAATATGAGACCTCACAACCCCCTTCTATAAAATAAAAGGATTCAGTAAGATGATCTCTAGGCTTCATCTAAGTCCTGTGATGTACTGGCCCAACTGATGCAGGGCAGTGTCAGCTGAGAACTGCTCTTGGAATGCAGGCGGTTTCTTGTGTGAGTGAAACAAGTGGTTCAGTTCTTCTGTGACTCCAACAATTATTTTGCAGAGAAGGGCAGAGCTAACTGAGTGACGAATTCTCAGCTGGTCCAGGAAAGGCAAATAAGTGGTATTTAACTTTAACCATACCTTCATACATAATGTGGAAAATGTTTTCACACAGCATAAAGACCATTAAAAAGGTGGTTGAAACTAACAATGAAAAACAAGAGATCAGACATTTAGAAGAGAGAATAGGTACCAGATATATAGAAGAGCATGAAATTTAGTTCAGAGCTTCCTGGCAGCCATAGCAAAAACAGAGCCTGGTAGGAATGAATTCAGGGCCTTATTCATCTTGACAGTGTTCCGCCTCCATGGCTAGATTTCCATCTCCTCAGAAGCACCTACACAGGCCCCCTGTGGGGACCATAAATAAACTGGGCTTCAAGAATCTCAGGGGCTCAATTCCTTTGAGGTCATCACTGAACTCTCTTGATTTAGGATTACAAACAAGGTACAGAGGGCAAGGTGATCTGGAGTTTTAAAATGCAAATAGGCAATTTTTTGAATGGCAATTCAGAATGGACTTTCCAAGCAGGTTCGTGATTTTCTAGCAGGGATGGAGACCCATAGAGACCTAAAACAGTAAATAGGATTTTACCCATGACTTTGACCATCAGAGAAGTCCATGGCAATGTCATCAGCCTCAGAGCTCTAAGACACGTGGCTGTAAACCCCACAGAGCACCTCAAATTCTGACCTCCAATTGGCCATTATAAACTGGCCCAAGCAGAGAGCCACGTGGCCTAGGTTCTCCCGTCGCTGCCCCTCATAAGGTGACGAAAGCACACAGTCACCCTTGGCCTCGTTTTTTTAGTGAAGTGAAAGGTCTTTTCCAGTGCTGAGCTGTAACTCTTGAGATGGATGAAACCTAAGAGAAATAATCGAGTACAACCTTTCATCTGAAAGAGAAATAGGTTCCTGGAGGCTTTCAGCTCTGAGAAGCTGAATGCCTCACAAGCAAGAGTCACCCTCCCACCAGGGAAACTCTGAAATCCCTTTGGAGGCCCCTCCCCGGTCCCCACACCCTGCCTGGCCCTGGCTCTGGCTCTTCTCCAGAGCCTGCAGGTTAGTGCCGCTTCGGCAGGGTAGCTCCGTATCTGCCTGTATGACAGGAGCAGGAAGCAGTGTCTGTCCTGAAGGGACATGGCATTGGATCTGGGCCACACAGCTGTCACTTCATGAGTTACTTCTGTGAATCAAACTGGAGGGACCAGCTTTACCTGGTTGCTCCGCTACAATGCCCAGCATGGAACCTTGCCCCAAGTCCTGGTGAACTTGAAAGCACACATTCTTTTTGGAGACAAACTACACGCTCTACACCAAAATAGAAAGCCACCTGCCAATGGCACAAGTGTTACCAACACCAAAAAAATTACAGCCAAACACACAATGCTGTCTTGACTTTGCTTCTCATTCCAAAAGGTTGATGTCTGATGCCCTAGATTAACTCCATTAAATGACCAACATATATGAAAGTGCTTCGTAAACTACTGAGTGCTGTTACTACAATCCGTACTCACCAATTAACACCTCTATTCTGGGTAATCTGGGAGAAATACCGTAACACCTTTTGACACCCAGCTCGCTCCTCAAGTGGGGACAAATGTCCCCTCCTTAATTAAGTGGGGTAGTATAGACCTGTGTTATAGACTATTATGGTTGCTGCTTAAGGGGTAGACTTTAACTAGGGCCATCAAGGGCAAGTTGCATGATTTAATTGCTATTTATTTTCATAAACATGAGGTATTTCAAAGTGCTATAAGATGCAGCACTAAATATATACATTTTGAAGAAATTAAACACAGAACTTTGCATTTACCCAGTTCTATGCACCAAACATGAACAAATACATTAACAGGAAGAAAACAGGCTAGGAAAAAGGCATATATATATAGTAAATTTCTTTACAAAAGTTTCTTAGTTCAAAAAGTGATAAAGTAATATCTACTCAAAACTTTCACAACTCATTTTCATACGAAAATATAAGTATCAAATTTAGTTATGTATCAGCATCATACTAAAGTATACAGGCAGTGTAAGAATTAGTACAGTACATAACAGAGATTAACAATATATTTGTATACAAAACATGCTCCTCAAACATTGAGGTATTACAGTACTTAGGTATGAACTTCCAGTCTAATACTGGCCACAAAAGCCACCTCTCGTTACCCAGGACGTATAGAAAAGGCGGGTGTGTCAGTGGTATGTACAGAAATGTTCCCCAGGGGCATTAAATGGCAAACCCCTGACGTGGCATCCGCTGGAACATAAGCACCATTTTTAAAAAGGAATGACTTTCTGTTGTTTGGAAAACTTGGAACAAGGTGACTTCAGCAGCCCCAGAGACTCCCAACTGTCACGAACTTCAACCGCAGGGTGACTTGGAGGAAACTTCCGGGGCCACCGAGCACCATCCATCACACAGGCCCTCTCTCCCCAGGTCCTGGCAGAATCTCCCACCAGCCCTGCTCCCCACCCAGATCCAAACAAGACGGGGGACCGATTTGAAAGTAAACCAACATTCTTAATGTCAACACAATGTTTGTTTAAAAAAAAAAAAAAATCAAAAAATGTGCAAAGTGGCAGTGACTGTCCAGTTTTGAGAACCGTTTAGCAAGTCCGAGAGTGTTCAATTTTCTTGAGCAACTGCTGCTGCCTGGCCTGCAACTTCTCCTTCTCCAGTAGCAGCTGGTGCTCCTCGGCCTGCAGCGAGTGCACGTACTCGGTGGCCTTTTTCAAAATGACCACCTTGGCGGCCTTGTCGTTCTTCACCAGCTCTGGCACGTGGTCCCTGAGCGTGAGGAAGCTGGACCGCAGGTCGTTGCGGCGCTGGCGCTCCAGGATATTGTGGTTCCGGCGGCGCTCACTGTCCTCCGAGTCAGAGTTGCGGGGGCTCAAGCTCTTAGCCTTGGGGGGCATGACACTTTTGAGCGGCCGTGGGGACGCTTCACTCTTACTCTTCTTCTGGGGCGGGGCGTCCTCAGTCTCCACGTAGGGCGATGGGGCGGCGTAGTTGTGCTGCTGGTGGATGGGGACACAGCGCTTGAGGATCAGGTCGCCCGACTGGGCTCTCCCCGGGCCCAGGGCTGCGCTCTTGGGACGCACAGTGATGGTGAAGGTGGTGACGGCCTTGCTGTTAGAGGAAGAGCGCCGCTTCTCCACTGTCACCACATCGATTTCCTCCTCTTCGTCTTCCTCCTCGTCGTCTTCATCATCTGGGAGAACAAGATGGGAGTTATTCTCACGGGAGACAAAAAGGAATACATATATATAGGTTCTAACAACAAGCTTTGGCACAGTTTGCTATTATTGTGAGTCCGTCAACACTGACGGGGACAGAAATGTATTTTGTGTCTCTTTAAATACTTTTTGCTTCCCCCACACTCTAGCATTTTCAGCCCCCATACTGTTAGCAAGTGGCAGAAACAGAAAGAACCTGGGCTTTGGGGTCACACAGAATCCGGGCTCCATCACCCACAAAGCTGTGTGACCCTGGGCAAGTTACTTAACCTTTCTCAGTTTCCTCAGCTATTAAATGGGGATAATAATACCACAGGGCTGAGCTGGACAGATAACACGAGTAGACGGATGCTCAGTAAATGACAGCTTCTAATATCATCAACGGTCCACCCCATAGGCTTCATTTGTATCTATACTTAAGAATTAAGGCTCCTTCATGTAAGTGAATTCACACATGGTTGAGTTTGGTTTTAGAGCCTTCAACAAACTTCAAGCAGTTTTGCATCTAGCCAAGATCAAATCTTAACTACAAAGTCATAATCCACAGGCGCTCTAAAAACCCCAATATGGGAGGCACCTCTTCTCAAAGTCACCAGTAATAACAGCAACAACGCTAACGTGTAGCATCATGTGTGCATTTCCCCGTCTCCTCAATTATTGTTTAAAATGCAAAAGCATGAAAATCAAAACACATCTTCTGCTTGATCTGAAGAAGACCGGAAAGCTGAACAATTGTAGGATTTGTTCTAAAGCCGAGATGTGAGGCTGTTCCAGCCTGTGGGTCCCTTTAAGCCAATGTTTTGGTTTTCTGCCAAGAAGACAGCTGTTGGAAGGAAGTGCTTCCTCACCGAAAGCTGTCAAGACGCAGACATTAAAGGGACAGACCCGCTTCAAACTGGAGGCTTATCACCAAGTTTCCTTCCAGGAGCCTCAGATGGATCCGTCCTCAGGCTGGAGGAAATTTAAGCTTTATATCTGTTTGCATTTTGAAAACACTGGTTTTCAAGGTTCAAGGGAGCCCTAGGTCCAAGGACAAGGGTCATTCAAGTATTTGGAGAGTTCTTTGCCTTCAGAGCCCCAGGCAAAGTCTTCCTTTGAACCCGGCCCTTCAGTTTCAGACCAGAGGCACACAATAGAACTTATCAATGAGTCTTCCCAGGGTGTGTGCACTGCGGGAGGGCCGGCTAAGCGCCCGCCTCTACCTTCAAGGGCACTGGGTTCACAGAACGCAACTGGGATCTGAAATTCGCCCTGGAATTCTGGCTATTAGACAAAACTGGGCTCAGTCCTCACTGCACACTGTAGAGGCGGCCCCTTGAAAATGTACACAACCGCTGTTGTACTTGCCGCCAGCTGCTGAACGGAGGGAGGGGTGGCCCCAGCACCCCCAACCTCTCAGATGCGCGGCCGGCCAGCATGTCGCCGCCTGCCGGCCAAGTACCTCCAGCAAAGAGCCCACCACCCACTGAGCTGGGTGGCTGGGTGGGTGTGTGTGTGTGGGTGGGTGTGTGTGGGTGTGTGTGTGTGTGTTGAACATTAAAGTGAATAGGTACCCACTGAGCTGGGTGTGTGTGTGTGTGTGTGTTGAACATTAAAGTGAATAGGTACAGTGTGTGTGTGTGTGTGTTGAACATTAAAGTGAATAGGTACCCACTGAGCTGGGTGTGTGTGTGTGTGTGTGTGTTGAACATTAAAGTGAATAGGTACAGTGTGTGTGTGTGTGTGTTGAACATTAAAGTGAATAGGTACCCACTGAGCTGGGTGTGTGTGTGTGTGTGTGTTGAACATTAAAGTGAATAGGTACTAGCCACCTGTGCCGTCTCCCTTTAACTTCCTGTGCCCCAAACAGGATTTTGCACAGCCCTTGGGTCTTCCCTGCACACCCTCCCTCCCCTGCTAGCAGGTCTCTGCCCAGGTAATGCAACCAGAAGCCCTTTAAGCTCCTTCCCGACTGGGGCCGCTCAGCTTCTCCTAATGTTCTTCATCGCGCTGCAGACGGAGCTGCGGGGAGGGCGAGGGTCAGTGGTGGGCCTGGGGTCCCGGGGAGGGTGGAAGGAACTTCAGTGAAGGTGAGACTTTGGGGGGACACCCTCTCCTCCTTATCCCCCCAAGGATCGGCTTGGGAATAAAAGCGACCGCTGGGCCACCAGCACTACCTGTAATAGGCTGTCCCCTAAAACCACAATCTATGAACAGTAACAAGAGTTCAGCCCAGCACCCCGGGAGAGGCAGCCGGAGCCCTCGCTCGGCCTTTACCTGAGTCGCTCAGGGTGTCCTCTCCCGAGGTGCTGAGGGCCTTGTGGTCTCCGGGGCGCGAAAGGGCGGCGGCGGGCGCGCCGGCCGGGGCTGCGGCGCTCGCCCCGGAGGCGGCCGCCGTGCCTGCCGCGGGGGCGGCGGCCGGGGCGGCGGGCTCGCGCTTGTTCACCGGGAACGGGAAGACGACCGCGGGATCCACGCACTCGGCGGCCGGGTGCGCGAGCTCCGCAGGCAGGGCGGCCCCGGCGCGGCCCGACCCCGCCGCGTGCCCGTGGCCGGCGGGGCTGGCGGCGCCCGCTCCCGGGGCCGGGGCGGCGGGCCCGGCGGCCGGCCGGCCGTGTTGCAGCTTCTCGCTCACGGCTCGCTCCAGCTTCTCCCGGGCGGAGAAGCCGCTCCACATGCAGTCCTGCAGGATCACCGGGTTGGGGGTGAGGCCCCCCAGGCCCCCCAGGCCGAACGCGTCCTCCTCGGCCGGGTTGCCCCACAGGTCGGCCTCGGGCAGCAGCATCTCGGTGGCCCAGTTCGGGGGCTCGGGGCTGTGGTCCGGGAAGGCACGGCTGGGCGACAGGGGGGGCGTGGGCAGCAGCTCAAACTTCTTCCAGATGTCCTCCCCCGGGGGGGTGGAGTCGGGGCCGCCGAAGTAGAAATCGTCTTCGTCCGGGTAGAAGCAGGGTTGCAGCGAGTCGAACTCGAGGTCGGGGTTCTTGCAGATCATGCCCGGCATGGTGGACGCGGTGCAGCTCGGCATCGGCTCGCCTCCCCGCCGGCGAAGGACACGCGTCTTTCCGCTCGGCGGTTCTGAGTTCTGGGGGGCGCTTCCTTCCCGTGGGGCGCGTGGGGCGGGAGCGCGCGCCAACCTCCGACCCTGCAACCGACAGACACACCGGGAGGGGGGTTGGCAAGCGGAGCCGACGTGCTCCCCCCTCGAAACCCGCTCCTCGCTCTGCCCTGCCAGCCCCCCGCTCCGCGCTGGGCTGCAGAAGGTGGAGGAAGTTCCACCCGTGCGCCCGGTGCTCCCTCCCTCCTTTTGTGTACAAGCTGTCTCCGGGAGGGGGCGTGCAGACGCGGGGGGCGGCGGCGCCGCTCCGCAACTTTGGGAACTGCCATTTCATTCACACGAGGCACCGCCGGGGGGAGGGGGCGGCTCCAGGCTGCGGGGACCGGGCGCCGCCGCTCGCCCGCCCGCCCCGCGGCACCGAGGTCGGGCCGGCTGCTCACAGGCGGCTCCGGCGGGGCACCGGGGCTGGAGCACCCCAGTCCACCCGCTGTACCATTGCAGCCTCCGGGGTGCGAGCGATAGAGGGGGATTTAGGAAACTTGCTAAACGCAAAAAAAAAAAATCCTTTTTCTAGAGACCGAGACCAACAACCGGACCCCAGACCCACCCCCCACCTCCCACATTGGAGCGGACGCCCCTCCGCACGCATCTGCGGCAGGGAGTCTTCCCAAACTAGCTTATTTGGAAGCGCTCTAACCCCACCCCCGCTCTTCCACCCCCACCCCCCAACTCACACACACACACACAACGCTCTTCCACGGCGAGGAGGCAGGGACAGCCCGAACCCCAGTTCTCGGGGATGGTGCAGGGCTCCCGCGCGGGGAGGGTCGCCGGAGAGCGGCGTCCCCTCCAACCTGGCGCAGCCGTGACCCAGATTGTCACCACGGCCGCCTCACTCAGCCTGACCCCCCGCTTCTCCCTCTGCGGCACCCCTTTGGAGAAGCCCAGCTTCGAGGTGGGGGTCGCACCGGCTCCCCCGTTAGCTCAAACACAGACAAATGTTAGGGCGAAAGGCGAATTTCTCTCCGATGGAGCCCTTCCAGCCGCCCTGTAAAGGGCTGTAAAAGGATTAGGGCGGGTCTCTTCCAGCCGGGGTGCCCTGGGGGGGGGCTGGAACTGGCTTTTCAGGGAAGAACCCCAGGTGATTTTGTTTCGGAAGCAAGAAACGGTCCCCCGGGTATTTGGGGACGCCCTGAGCGCGAGCCGCGAGCCGGTCCGGGGCTTGCCTTCCCACCGCGCTCGCCGCGCCCGGGGCGCCCGGAGGCTTGCCACCCCTATTGCTTACCTCCCGCGGGCTGCCGGGGGTCCGGAGGCGATTCGGTATGGGGGTCCCCGGGTGGGCTGGGGCTGGGGGTGGGGGGTCCTCGGGTGCTGCAGTCTGTGCGCGCTAGCGCTAGCTCGGTTCCAACCCAGTTCCCAGGAGCCCCCCGCATCCACCCAGCGCGTCCAGACAGATGACTGTCACTGGCTGAGCTTTGAAGCTCGGGGGATATTATTAACTGAAAAATCTGACACACCCGGGGGGCGGGGAGAGAAGGGGGCTGCGGCACAGACAAGGGGGAGGGAGAAAGGCTGAGGAAACAGGCTTTACCCCGCCCTCTTGATTTCCATAAAAATCAGGGGAGGCGCCAAGGCTTTCGCGCCAAAAGCCACTTGCTTTTCTTCTTGCAGAGAGGAAGGAGGCTGCAAAGCTGGGGAGCCCTTGCTGGGCTCCTCCCGCCCTTGCAGACCCCCGGGCTGGCACCCGCTGGCTCTGCGAACCAGCTGCGTGCGGAGCGGTGCAACGCAGCACCCACCCTGCGGGCCATGCAATTGCCTGGCGTTAGGGAAAAGAAATTTCCAGAGGGCTCCGGGGCTGTACGGTGGGTGGGTGGGCGGATTGCAGAAGCTCCTGAACCCCCGCCTTGACGGCCTGAGTGCGCTGCGGCGCGCGAGGCCCACGTCCAGCAAGGCCGTGCCGAGGGGCTGCCCTTGTGAGATCGAAGGGGCTGCACCGAGGGTGCAAAATGGGAGGAAGAGGACGCGCCCACCTGGGAAGGCGACCGCAGGATGTTTGTAGTTTTAAATGGAAAGGAGAGGGGCGCCCCCGCCCCATCCTTGTTTGAAAATAAATAAATAAGTGCGGGCTACGAGGGTGGCGCCGCGGTGGTTTCGTCGGCCCGAAGCGACACCTCGCGGAGACCCAGCAGAAAGCGGAGCTACTGGGGACTGAAGTGGGGCCACCCCCACTGCGTTCCCGCGTCCCGCGTGGCACGGTCAGCCAGTCCTGCCCACCTCGGAGGGTGGCGACTCCGTCGGCTTCAGAAGGCACTGGGCGTTAGACCTCCCAGGTCAGCCTTTTCCAAGGCAGCGTCGTCCGGAATTAAGGGGGCGATTAAGTTCACATAGAAGGAGCTGAGGTCCACACCTGAGGACCAGACAGACCTAGGCTCCAGAATGTTGACCTCAAACTGTTGGAAGCAAAAAGGAACGCTGCCATTACAACGTAACCACTCCGTGCCTCGGTTTCCTGAATTGCAAAATGGCATTAGTAAGGGTACCCACCCATCTATAGGGTTGGTTTGAGAAATGAGCGTTACGAAGGCGATTAGAACAGTACCCGGCACAGAAGTGTGTCAGTTGTTCCTGGTAGATTCTTCCGGGGAAATTAGCACCCCCATCCCCTGCATTTGCCTTCTCTACCCCCACTTTACTATGCTCACTTCACTGTGCTCACGCTTTCTTACAGTATGTGTAGGGTGGCGGTGGGAGTCGGGATCAGAGATTATTGCCCCTGTCTCAAAACTCCCCAGGAACAACCCAGCTCTCCCAGGCAGCCCCCTTCACAGCCAAATACACAGCCAGGTGGGATTTTGCTTTGACAATCATTGGATGGTTTAGGGTAGGGGGACCGGCCCGGGGATTGAGTTGCGAAAGCTTCATTATCTCCCCTTTTTTCAACCTGGAAATTACAGTCATTTCTGCCATTCACCTCAGCCTTCAAACTAGTTACAGACGAGGATGCAGAGGGTTGCGGGGCTGGGGGGCCTGTAAAATGCTCACGTATTAGCATTTGTGAAGGCTGGTCCAGCTCTTACCTACATCCTTCTGGGAAGAGATGCTTATTCTCAGTGTTCTAGGAAGTGGCCCGTGAATGAGGATGAGCTGCCCTTTGAGCACCTTTATTATTATTATTACTTCCCTCACATATGTAAAACACTTTACTTTTGCAAAAGCCCTTAACACCCCACTTCTGCTTTTCCCTAACCCGCTAATCTAAACCCAGCCTTCCTGTGGTAGTCTCTCCAAACATCCTTTACCTCCAGTTGTAATTATATATTCCTGGGAGTGTTTGTTTCATGTCACTTTCCACCTGACGTGGTGAGGAAATGGGCGCTGCCTCCCTCCCTAGAGCTGTGAGCTCTTGGAGAAGAGGACCTGCTTGCTTTGCTGGGTGTCTTCGGAGCGAAGCAGGGCCACCTGTATACCGTAAGCACTCGACCAGATTGTTCAAGGCAGAGATTCCTGAATGAGTCCTTCTAAGGCAGCCAGCTCTTCCAAGCTAGCTTCTGTGTATCAGCAACGGAAGGACAGAGAAATGCATGTCACTCCAGAACCTTCTTCAGGTTCCCAGCAGCAGCTCCAGAAAGAACAACTCAGAGTTGCCCCATCTGCCTTTTTACCAAAATGGCTGGAGGATTGTTGAAATAGAGAAGGTTGGCCCCTATTGCTACATTTAAAAGTCCCAATGTGCCTTCCTTGTCCTCACTCACCAGTCCCCTTGCCCTTCAAAACTCCAGTCGTCCTTTGTCAAGGGACAAAAAGCAGAACTCTGTATGCCTCCCAGCAATTCGTGTATCTTTTCTGAACCTCAATCTCTAACTTCCATCTTTTAACACAAGCCAGTAATTACTGACAAGTCTGAATTTGAAGGTTAACAGAATGATAAAATTCAACAAGTATTTATTGGTACTTTCATTTGCAAATTAAAAGATAAAAGACTTTGGAGAAAGCTTTCTACTGCTGGTTCCTAGTAGGCTTATTGGGAAACCTGCAAATTCCTCCTAAAAATGTTGAAACGCTCACAGACTCTGTGGACACACACTAAATATATCTTTAAGTTTAGATGGTTTCAAAGCCCAGGTTTGGTTCAGCACGGATCTACTGCCCCGATTCAGACCACAAATGAGTTAAGGCACAGCCTCAAGTAGCTCATCTGGGACTGAGGGAGACACACACACGGAATATGGACCAACAGATAGGATAGTTATACACAGGATTTAGTTTACAAATAAGATTTTTGAGGAAAGACGGTGGCTTCACTACAAATCCCTTCTATATTAAAATAAAAACAATACACACACACATTCCGAAGTGTCCAACACATGCCTGGCTAGGAGACCAACAATATCTAGGTGTTTTTTCCAGATCATGAATTAAAGATATTCTGGGTTCATTGGCTTCAGGGACCACAGCTTCTCCTGGGAACTTCACTGAGTAATAATAATAATAAATAAAATAAGTATAAAGTTTTGCTGATTACTTTTAAATTCCTGACTCTTCATTTGGAGTAAAGCTAGTTCCCTGACTCACCCAATTATTGATTGATTAATTAATTAATTAATTTTAAAAGCCGGGGTTGCAGATTCAAATGGAAAAGGCAAAACTACAAAAGTATAAGAAGGTAATATAGGCTGGAGTTCTTTCTAAGACAGCCCAGAAACAAGGAAAGAAAAATTTGAACTATTTGACTAAAATAAAAGTAAAAAATTAAAATTTACAAGTAAGACACAGCCTCAACAAAGTCAGAAGACAGCAACAGTGTGATAGAAAAATACTTGTCTCATATATGAGATGAAGTGTATGTCCATCCATGTCCACAAAGGGCTCCCACACACTGAAGACAAAAAATAATAATAATAAAATAAAGCCTGATGGGGGGGGAATGGGGGGGGAGGAGAAGGGCATCAAATACATGGTGATGGAAAGAGCTGATTCTGGGTGGTGAGCACATAATGCAATGCATAGACACTGTAATGCAGAATTGTACACCTGGAACCTATGTAATTGTTACCAACTAATGCCACCCCAATAAATATAACAACAACAACAAAAGCCTGAAAGAGAGCTGGGTCTATGATAAGAGTAGGTAATTCATTGACTAGGAAATGCAAATTTCCATAAACACATGAGAAGATGCTCAGCTTCCCTAGCACTCAAGGAAATGCAAAGTAAATCTCAAGGAGTTTAACATTTTTTGGTCTAGCAGATTGGCCCAAGTGTTGACAAGGCTGGGGACCTTCCCTTCCCCTGTTGATGTTTCAGCCCCAAGAGGAAAAAGCAACCCCACTCTTTCAAATCCATCCTACAAGACAAAAATGCAATCAATAAGGGAAAATGTATAGACGAGAATACGTGTTACAACATTGCTCACAATAACAAAAATATTGTAAACAATCTCCATGCCCATCAGTGGGATTGTGGCTGGATCTATTATGCCAAATGCATGTGTGGGACATTGTGCAGTCACTGAAAAGAAGGTGTTAGGGCTATAGGTGATTCCTTGGGAAATATAAGTATGAACTGATATAGGCAAGGTACAGGTCATTGCATCTGGCATTTTGGATATATGTATACTCAGATATGTCTGCATAAATCCAGTAATGAATGGGGTGAATGTGCAACAAGTTGTTAATAGTGGTTTACTTTGAAGAAGGAAATCAGATGAGGGAGAGGAGGAAACTTTTCTTCTTACTTTATGAAATCATTTTGAAACTGGGGTTATGAGCAGATATAATTCTTTGCTTTGGTTATTTTTCAAAATCATTCTTTCTGTCACTCCCCGGGAAAGCTAATCATTAAGCAGATCACTTTGGAGAAGGGTGTTTTTATGAAACCTAAAGTCATCCCAAAGATTTCTTTAGCTTCCTAGGCTGATTGCCGAACTGGCGTCGAATGGCGTCAGCTGGATTCAGAGACTCAGGTGGAACAGAATGGGCACTTCATTTAATTAGGGTGAGAATCCAGCCAACAAACCCATTTAAAGTATATGCTGTTGCATGTCCCTAAGACAAGACACATCCAGGGTCCAGTAGAAGTAACCCATAAAGCTTGCTTTGTCTCACCCAAGATAGACGGCAATTTGAACATTGCACCCAAAAGGTCATGTAGTGTGCTTGAATGTGATATTATGTTACAGAATGACATACTTATGATTCTGTAATAAAAGATTTGATATAGGTAGATTACGAGCTCATATAAAAGGGGGCGTTACTTCTGCCAGATCCTGTATTTTCTTTTTTTTCTTTTTCTTTTAACTTCTGAAGCTGGCAGAAAATTTGTGACACAGCATTGAAAGAGTTTTGGGAGTGAGTTTTTTTGTAACCGCACAGTTATGTTTAAAACAAAAGTTATTCTTATTTAATGCCAGTCATTTTGTTGCAGACTTAGAAAATGAGAAGAGTCCAACAGGCCTCGGCCTCCCTGCAAAGACTGATTATGCATCATCTGAGGTGGCTCAGATGTCCCGTTCATGAGAAAATCTCTTGGGTTTCGTACATCATAGACTCAGGGACAGTACCAAGACAGGGTGAACAATAGTGCTTTGGAAACTGCACAGGCCTTTGAGGACATGTTAGGTGCTGTTGCGGCTGTAGAGTCAGAATTCCCATTTATCTTACTGTCTTCGTGCTAAAGGCAGAATGGGAAACAAGCCAGGCAGGTTGCTCAGGGTCAGGCTCCATGAACCTCAACCTTGAATCGTCAGTGTGCCAGAAAGCTTTGCAAGGAGGGGAACCCAGCCTTAGCAGGAGCCTGCAAAGGCTGCAAGGGATTCCAACTCCAGATCTGGTCTCCAGAGCCATTGGCATTGCCCCTTAGAGCAACCCTTCCTATAACCCTTCTTCTTTTTCTGGGACTATCCAATCTCAGTGATTTCATTTGTGGGTGTGTTCAGATAGCTTCTGAGGCCTTCAGACCATCTCTTCAGATGATTACATACCAGATGGCTTATTTCCCATTGATTCTGGCTGACGTCAATGTCCTTCAATGCTGGAGACACTCCTTATAGCCCCAGGACCGCCCTGCCCATGCTAATACCTGCCCCAGGGCCCTTTGGGTTTCCTTGTGTTTAAATAGTGATCGTGATAGGCCCTAGTCAATGTCCATTACCCTGAAGCTGCTCCTTCTGGCTTAAGAAGTCTTTCTTCTGCCTATTCAAATGCTGTCCAAAGAGATCAGCTGGAGACACTCCAGGAAGGAATGCTAATCTCCTCCCCGCCTAATCTCCATTCAGGGTTGATTGCCTGCCCTGTGGCCAGCTAGCATAATCCAGCTACGTTATCAGGTTCCTGGAGTCTGTGTGGCTCTCCTAACAAGGTTACTAGTTCCTGAGTGGAAGGAACCCTCCCCACCTCACCTGAGCATCTTCTACAGCATTTGCTTCAGCAAATGGTGCGAAGAACCTTAAACCACATGGGCCAGCCAGATTAGACAATCCAGACAGCCATGCTGAGCCTTCCTTCCCTCGCCTTTAAATTCACATTTTGGGAGGATCAGTCAGTTCTCTCCCTTTAGCCCCCGCCTGCCTCCAGAGGCTCTGCAGTCCTACCACAGCAACAGACCACAGCATGTGGGTTCCAGGTTGAGCCTTCTGAAGCTGGTTTGCCATTTCACTTTATTTATTTATTTATTTATTTATTTATTTTAACTGAACTGGGGGCCTCACCACATTTGGGAAGCACACCCCAGTTCAGCATGTGGGTCTGCCTGGGCCAGGCCAGGATTCGATCCTCGGCCCTCGGGGCTTCTAAGCAGCGCTTAATCCGCTGAGCCATCCCAGCTTTCCCTTGTTTGCCATTTCAAAGGAACTAGTTCATAATCCTTTCTCCACCTGGAGCCTCCCTTGGGACACTGTCCCTCCCTTTTCTTAGCTTGTCCATGACCTGAGTAACTAGCACGTGTTAGGAGGTCTTGTCAAGTCCAGGCAGTGTAAGGTAGTCATAGTGAGAGACCACGGGGGTGCAGACTGGAGTTCTTCCAACGTAGAGTTGTGAAGTATACTTTGAAGAATCTTGAGTCTTCATTTTGATAGGGAAAAATCACCACTTGAGCTAAGATGACGCCCTTCCCCCAGAGGCACCGCCCAAGATAGCAACCTCTGAGGGCCAGACCTTCCGTCTCACACGTTCCTTGGCCCACACAAACTAACCAATCCCTGAGCCCCACCATGTCCTCCCGATGCAAACACCCAATACCTGGAAGCTAGACCCTGTACAGGTAAAACTCTCTAGTCGGTCGGGGCTCAGACTTTGGAACAACACTCCTCTGAGCCCGCCGGCATAAATAAAGCTTTGTGACTCCTATCTCCCCAGTGCCACTTGAGTTTCTTTGGTCAATGGTTTTCTGCAATCTTTTAACTTCTGTTGGCTTCATTTCTCAGTTCATTAAAATGGGAATAATGAGGCCCATCCCTGCTGTTATTCCACAAAGGGGAGATACTATCTGTAGAGCAATATGTTTACATTCAGAAATTATTTAATGTCCTGGTACTATAGTTTTCATATCTTTGCCAAACCCACTTCCATCAAACTCAGTTTTCTCATCTGCAAACACAGCTAAATAACACCCTTTTTACTGCAACAGAGCACGAATGAGATCCAGAATCCAAATAAGACCATGTATGTTATCTTTTGCTATAGTATGAACTTCCAGGAACTGTGGAGGTGAAGGCATTTATTCTAATGAAGCAAGCACTTGAAAAATGGTAAAATCTCTTCACAGGAACAGTGTGGGATTCTGTGTGAAGCTATTAAAACAGGCCTGTTTGGGAGAAACACTTTAGAATCATCTTGCAATGCTTACAATGGTCATATTTCCTGGTAAGTGGTATCAAATCCAAAAACCTGTCAGAGGGACAGATGGCATTCTTAGCAGAAAAGAGGAAACCAGTTCGAAGTTAAAGTACAGAAAAATGGGAATTGTAAATGCTAGCAACATGTTTCAGTGTGGAGGACTGTGCTGTCTTCCCCTGACACTTGCTGAGAAACTTTTCCATCCAGGCCATTGGTGCTCCTAGAAAACCATGATTATACACCATCCCTTCTAACCACCTTGATTTCAAACACTCATACTTAACCAGGGTTGTTGGGCAGATAACTGACAATCACACCATGTCACTTATACAGTGATATTGTTTCTTTGCAGCTCAGAAATGAGCACCAAAGGCTAGGCTTTAAGGAGCAAAAATATTTTACTTGCATTCATGCAGTCTATCAACAAACACTTATATTTGGCTTATAAGCTCTGTTCTCAAGGTGCATACAAGTCAGCGGGGGTGATAGAAAAGACACAGCAACGTTCAACTAAACTGATCGTGTTCTAAAATATATTGTGGCACACAGGAAAGAGTCTTCGCCTCTACCTGGGGGAGAGGAACCTGAATTCACAGGCTGAGAGACAATCAAGCTATGGGACAAGAAATAGGAGTTTTCTCAGTGACCGATAAGGGTAGATAACTTGTATTAGTCAGGATGGCTGAGACTATACTATTGTAACAAACAGCCCCCAAATCTCAGTGGCCTAATATAACAGAGGCTTTTTTCCCCTTCTCTCACTATGTGCTACAAAATCCTTACGAGAGAAGCAACCCCTCCTGAAAACAAAAGAAAACCAAAAACAAATCAAGAGCACAGATGTTAAACCCTTTGTTAAAACCTCCAATTGGACTAAGGTGGCCGTAGTTGGGCAAACTGGTATGGGAAAAAAACAAGCATGGCTGTCCCAAAAGATTCTCGTATGCTGAGGACAAGGAAAACAGGTCTAGACAGAAAGAGAGGTGTCCTGAAGAGAGCTGTGTCTGTGGCTACAGCTGACAAGGCTCAGATCATTCAAGGGTAGAAGCCCAGGCTTGTCTCTGAGCCCACACTCCTGCTCCTCTGAACTTCCTCCTGTGGACTGTCACATGTGCCTTCGAGTGGGAGACGACCTCCTCAATGTCAAGGGCAGTATTTATTAGACGTTTTTGTGATGAATGCTTGTACCTGGCACAAAGGACGTGCTCAATAAACATTTGTGGAATGAGCGAATGAATCTCTCTAGGCTCCCAAAGCAAGACTGATCTTCTCTATGTACGTGTGGAAGGTCAGGGCCAGCATCTTATGAAAGAAGGAGACAGACCTGTAGTTTTCAAATCTGGTGGTAGCAACAAAACACTGGCTAAAAAGAAATAAAAAATAAAACACAGTGTCTGGAGAAGTAACACCCCTTTTTTATGAGCTGGTAATCTAGACCAAATCTTCTATTGCAAGATCATAAGCATGTAATTCTGTCCCGTGACAATATCACACTCAAGCACACGATGTGACATTTTAGGTGAAATGTTCAAAGTGCTGTCCGTCTCAGGTGAGACAAAGCAAGCCTCACGACGTCACAGCTTTACTTCTGCAAGACCCTGTATGACTTAAGTGCCTTTTACCCTGAGCCCACATTTTTGTCATGAGATAAAAGTAGAACGGCTCTGGGTGACGTGGGAATAGGAAACTCCGCACCTCTTTCACAACCTCCTTCTGTCTCCATCTAGAGAAGCCTCTATGCAGATTGAACACCACCAATTTAGGCAAAAGTCTAATCACACCAACAAAAAAACCCAGCTCTTGCTGGTAAACGTTGTCTCCTGCTGAAATCCGTAGGTGTCGCCTTCCTCCTCTGAGGGGTTACAGGCGTCCTCAAACTTTTTAAACAGGGGGCCAGTTCACTGTCCCTCAGCATGTCTACACATGCGCACTGCGGGCCCCGGACGAGTCGGCTGCTAAGCAGGACAGGCAGCGTTGGCAAAAACACCCAGTGGGCTGGATAAATGTTTTCAGCGGTCACCTGTGGCTGTAGTTTGTCGACCCCTGGAGGTATGGTGCATTCAGTGTTACAATGAAGGAAGGACATGCAGCTCTCTGGGTTGGAAGGCTGAGAGAAGCCACTGGCTTCGGTGTCCTCAACGCGGCACTCCCCGCAGGTCCACAGGGCTGGGACTCCTCCAGAGGTGCCAACTGGCTCAGCAAGGTCCCCAGGGCCTCCTGGAGGTGGGAGCCCGGGTATCTGTCTCCTTTTCTGCCCATTTGGCTTCAGGTCCAGAGGGAGATGGTATCTCTTTCCATCTCATATTCACTTCTCACAGGTCTAGGCTTTGGGGGAAGAAGGAAGAAGACACTTTGTCCATCAGCTCCTCCCCTTGGCTCACTGAAGACCCCTGACCTACACTATTACCCAATAAGAGTGACCATCCCCTCTGTGAACAGCCCGGAGGGAACCTGCCAGTCCCTGCTCCCAGGATTGCCCATCTGAGCCAAGAAGAACCAGGCTCTCCACCCCCACGAATGCCATCAAGGAGTAAAGTGTGCTTATTTCCCACCTGCAGAGTGTCGTCTGATGTCCACGGAGGTGACAGGGCTGGACCGCTTGAGATACTTTCTGAGCATCAGCACCCAGTGCCAGGTGGCATCTCTTGTTCCCATTTTCTGCATCTCCACGAAAACCCAAGGTCAGCCTGAGATGACGCCAGGCTCTCCAGTTACCTCTGAACCCATGAGGATGAATGTGACAGAATTTCATTCTGTGGCCGCTGCAGTGAACAAGGTCTCCTTCCCTGTCTCTATACACACGGAGGCCCTAAGTACCCCGGTGCCAAACCACAAAGAGCTCCACTAGCCCAAGCGTTTCTTCAGGCAGCTGGGCAACAACACCCCAGGAAGGCTGGTCATGTCCAGGTTGGGACAGACGTACTGTTTTAAACAGGACAGAACACAATAGTACTGTCCCTTTTCAAACGGGACATCCGGTCAACCTAGACAGATGCCTAGCCAGCCCTCTGGTGCAGGCTCCACGGTCCAGCATTTGTTGACGTCTAACACGGGGCTCGCATATCAGAGATGCTCTCACTGAACACTGTGGACCATTCTCAACTGTGTCTGAGCGAAGAGGAGCCCAGCCTTTGGGCCAGATGTCCTAGAACAGCATTCTTCCAGCGCCTCAGCTCTGCGCATGACACGCGGACAGGCGCCAAGGCCACTTTGCCCCTTTGGATGGTCCATCTGCGAACCGAGGACCTTGAGGAGCCAGGGCAGGGACAAGCCCCCTTTCTTCCACCTCACTCCCCAGTCCTGGCCTTCCAGCCACCTGGGGGCCTGGCGAACTTCAGTGTCCTCTGATTTAAAATGGGGATAATGTGTCCCTGTGTCCTGACAGGATTGTTGTAACCAAATGTGAAACGATGAAACAAATGCCAGAGCACCCCATCATTGTAGGGGAGATTGTCAATATTACCAAAACGATCCCCACTCATTCAGAATCTCTTCATTGTCAATCTGAATTACGACCCCACCCTCTGTCTGGATCTCTCTGCAATAGTTTAGAAATGAAACAGTCAGGTATTAACCTAAATATTTCTCTTTTCATCCAGCTGTTTAGAATCATGGACTTGGGGAAGCCGGGATGGCTCAGTGGGTTGAGAGCTCACTTTGCAGCCCCGGGGACCGAGGATTGAATCCCAGCCCGTGTGGACCCATATGCTGAGCTGGGGAGTGCCCCCAGTTCAGTTCTCACCAGGGCGAGACCCCCGCCCAGCTCCTGCCCTGTGCAGCCCCGCGCCCACCTGTGGAATGAAACTATGTGGAAAAACCAATGATGTGCAGCTGTGGAGACTGTTCTGGGCCCTCCCCCTCCTCTCTGTCTCTGCCTTTGTATCTCTCTCTCTCTCTGTCAAAAACAATAAAAATAAATCTTTAAAAAAACAACACGCAATTTAGAATCATGGACTTAAGGATAAAAGCACGTGTCACTGACATTACCAGGTACTTCTGGTAAAACCCCTCCTGAGAATCCCAGCGAAATAGTGGGCCATGAAGGGAACTCAGTTGGAGGTCACATCTAGCAGAGAGCTGCAGCTTGATGAATAAGGGAGCTGAAGAACGTGTGACAGGAGCTCACTTTTTGAGAGAAAAACATCGTGTGTGCTTATATATGTATATCTGGAAGGTTATACACCAAGCTGGTTAGTGGAATCATTGGGGGCTGGGACTAGGGACTGAGGTGGAGAGATGAGGAGGAAATTTTCATTCGTTTTTCTGTTGTTTGGATTTTTTTTTAAATCACAATTGGTTATTAGTTATTTAAACATGTTTAAAAATTTAAATGTATTAATGGTACCTTGTAACTCAATACAATTCTAAACATCAGCAAACACTTTAAATATATGGCCTTGAAATGTATTTTAATAGATTATGTTATGTCTGTTCTTACTATTTAATTTCCTAAAGATGTTAACTGAACATTCTGTTTCATGTTTAAAACTGGAACCTACCATCCTAATCATCCCATTTACTGAGCACCTTCTGCATCCCAGGATGAATGGCAGGCCCGTGATAAACGTTTTCTCACTTCCTCTGTACTCCCACTGTGCAAGGTTAACTATTTTCACATCCATTTTCCGTCTGAGAAAGCCAAGGCCTAAGGTCATACTGTTAATAAACGGCAGAGCTAGAATTCTTTTTTTTTTTTTACAGTGGTGAAAGAAATATTTATTGAAAGGAAAAGTAGAGAAAGGACACTATTCCAAGAGGTGGAAATGGGCCTTGAACAAGGAGAGGTGGCTTAAAAGGCCCAGAGCTAGAATTCTAACCCAGCACAATGTCACTCTATCTGACCCAAGTGCACATCTGTTTATAAAGGTTCCTATCTCTCTGCACGTCGCTTGATGCCATCTTAAAATGTGCACTAAACCTCAAATATATTTTTTAACATTTAATCACTAATAATATATTGGTACAGGTAATATGATTTTAAAATAAGTATTCAAACTGCTTGTTCGCTCTCTTCCGCAAATGAGCGATGTCCTAGGTAGATCTTAGAATGTGCTGTCCTTTATTCAAATGACATCAGTGAAGCTACAGCTCTGCTTGTTCAGAACTCTTCCTCAACAGTTTTTCAAATCCTTCAAGTCTGTTGACTTATGACACCACAGTGTGAAACTGTTACAGAACACCCCAGTACCTCACCTCATGTCATCCCTGAAAACCAAGTGTGGTGTCTAGTAAGTCTATTTCCCAATCCACGATGTCCCGGTTCTCAAAAGAATCCTCAGATCGGAAATGGAATTTTTCTGTGTTGCTGCAGAAATTAAAATTTGCAAGGGACAGGAGGAAATGACTGGGAACTCTCTTCCAGTATGACATAAGAAAGAATTTGGTAACAACTGGAATAAGCCAACAACGGATAGGGCTGTCTTGATAGGTACTAAGATGCCTGTCACAGGATTGAAGAGAGATGAGTGAAGTATCAGATGTTTAGAGGGGATTTTTGCATAAAAAGAAATTCTGTGGTTCTCATCTGCATGTTTTACATTTTTGGTTATTATTTATAAGACTAACATGTGGCCTTAGGGGAAAACATCCCTGAGGTGAGAAGGTCTATTGTCCACATTCACTGTGCAGTTGTAGTGCTGGGTTATGAAACTGGTTAGTTTCTGGAGGTTTGGAGTTTAAAGACCATCAATCAATTGTTTGGTTCTAATTAATTTTACTTGAGAGCATCTAACATGTTAACAGAAGTAGCAATTAAAATTGGAGGGTGGTATAATCACCATCTCAAATATTTAAACAATGTGATTATATAATATCTATCAACAGAGTTTTAAAAAGAATACACTTAGGGAAATAGATGAGAAGGGAAAATACATATGGCCTCAGGGTTTGGAAAATGCAATTTCTTCTCCTGGTGCCTCCCAGGTCTTCAAGGTACAAGAGCAGAAGACAAGCTCTTGCGGGCCCCTCCCTCTGACTTCTGACAGCCCCACATCTTGGGCACTTGGAGTTGAAATACGTCCGCCAGTTGTGTGCTTCGATCATAATCACACAAAGGATGTTCTGTGTTTCCCTTTCAAGTCAGGTTGCGTGGGGTCCTCCCACCCATGCCCTGAGCCTGCCGCTAATGAGGCCGCACTAGGGCTTCACATTCAGCCCAGGACAGATCTGATGAGGGCCTACTACTTGCCAGCTTGAACCTTCCAAATCTCTATTTTGCATCCTCACTTTATTTCCCAATAAACTCCACCCACCTGTTCAACGCTCAGAGGCATTGCCTCCTGGGATCCCAGAGAGAACATCACATTCCACATGTCCCAAACTGAACTCATTGTCTTTCCCTGGAAGCCCACCCCTCCTGCTGAATTCTCTCTTTCAGTCCTGGCCCCACCTGGCACCCAGATCAGAAGCCTGGAGTCGGGCCTGCCTCCTCCTCTTTCTTCATCTCATCTCTTGGCAGTGACCATATTTGTTATTTCTACCTCCATCCGGGGTTTATAGAAAGCACCAGGCTGCCCAGGCCCGTTTTTCAGAGACCCAAATCCTTCCGTCCCAGTTGGTAAAGGCCCAGTGTCACACTCTCAAGGCCCCTCTGCCACCACTTCAGACCCTCCCTCCAGAGCCTCTGGCTCTTCCCAAGACCCAGCAATCAACGGGCTAATAATGTCTGGCAGCACAGGTGGCATCCAGGAACTTGAGTCCGCACAATGTGGGTTTTGACTGGCTGCTGCCTTGGGAGCTCTGATTACTCTGTGACCTCCGTGTTCCTGACACATGAGGGCACAGCACGCACCGTGCCTGGGCCCGCTCCCCTTTTTAATTTCCTTTAACATCAGAATAAAATATTGAATATCATCATCATAATGAATATACAGTCATGAATTGTGCCCAGATTGCATTTGTCTCTAGATTGACACAGCCATAAAATATAATTTTTAAGTCATTTTTGATAGATGGACCTTCAGGAACAAAAGTGAACTCAGATGCAGCCCCGTCAGGCTGCCGAAGCCCTTGCTCATCTCCGTGAACCTGTGGTTGTATCTCATTGTGCCTTTTTTGGTTCACTTTCGTCCTCTTTTCCTCACTTTTCCACTGTGCACGTTTGCTGACCACCCACTGGGTAGCAATTCTGAGGATTCTGAAATGAGGTCACTGTCCCTGCCCTGAAGGAGTGAAGGTACAGAAGCCACCAACTGCAATACCTTTCGGTAGCTGCCCCAACAACGGAAGACCTGAGGCCCCTCCGCTCACTCCTCCCTCTCTTCCAGAAATATTTATCAAGGGATTAATATCTTCCAGGACAGGTGCCAGGTCTTGGGTGTCCAACAGTAAACAACACAGAGGGAGGGAAAGGCTGTCATTACATCATCCTCACCCACGGATCCTAGGTTCCCTCAAGGCCACCCAGAACCCCGCAGCCCCACCCTGAACGTGGTCGCATGGATACCTGACAACAGTGATGGGCCCCTCTGAGGCTCCTGTGGATTGAATACCTTTGGCTTCTTTACTTGTTCCTCAGACTAGGGTGACTATATAGTTTATGGACCAGACCAGGACATTGTTGAGAGTGAGAGTGAGTGCTATTGATAATTACACCAAGTCAACACACTTACACCAGGAGTGTCCCGGGCTGACTGCAACATACGGTCACCTCCAGGGCACGGTTTCTAGGTCCTTCCTCACCCCAGCTGCTCTCTTCTGGATGTTTTCTAATCTGCCTCTTAAATCATTGTTCCCAGAAGTCACTTCCATATGTCTGTCATAGTGGAAAAAAACCAAATAGGTAAGGAGATCATTTTCAATAAATGCGCTAAGTCCTATAACAGAGGCAAGGCATTTGGGGGACGCCAGAGCAAATAATAATAAACTCCTGCTGAGCAAGTTGGGGGTGTCTACAAAGGAAAACTGGTACCTGAAATGGTCTTCAGGGATGAGTAGGAGTTTGCCCAGTTAGGAGAGGGGGTCGGACGTCTTGCAAAAGAGTATCTTTGTCCTATCTCAATGTGGAGGAGAGAGCGGGGTTCCCTGCTCACCAGTTGCTGATCGAGACTCATGGAGAGGGAAGTCTTCAGCCATGGAGCTTACTACATCATTGTGAGTGCCCATCAGAGGCGGAAGGACCCCACCCCCAAAGATGTTAAAGTCCTAATCTCCAGCATCTTACTTGGAAATAAGGTCATTGCAGATATAATTAGTTAAGATGAGGTCATACTGGAGTTGGGTGGTCCCTAATCAATATGACTGATGTGGCCTTTTAAGAAGACAACCGTGTGAGAAGAGAGACACCCAGGGAGATGCCATGTGACAATGAAGGCAGAGATTGGGATTATGTGGCTGCCAGAAAACCACCAGAAGCCAGAAGAGGCCAGGGAGCCGCTCCCGCCATGATTTCAGAGGGGGCATGGTCGTGCCCACACCTTGATGCTAGACTCCTGGCTGCCAGAGCTGTGACAGCACCCATTTCTGGGGTTTGAGGCTACCAGGTTGCTGGCGCTCTGTTATGGCAGGCCTGGGAAGTATGGCAGAGGAAATCATGCCTTGGGTGGGAAGATGAGGGTGAGGACCCCCGGGGTCTTTCTCAGAGTGGATTAGCTGGACGCCCACCTTGGAGCCCAGCTGGCAGTGGTGGGTTTGCTGGATGCAGCCCCATGGTGTTCATCTTGCTCTGGTCAGGTGGCCTTCTCCCGGGAGGGAGCAGGGCACAGGCTCACCTGGGCCGCCTGCAACACTAGGGTCCTAACACCTCCCTTCTCTGGCCAAGGGCGCAGGACTTTTTCACTCCTAGGCTGTCTGAGCTTGAAGAAGTTCACAAAGACAATGAAATCCACCCAGTCATTGGCCACCCAGATTCCAGGCCAGGTGAGGGGGAGGGGGCCTTAGTCCCTCCAAGCTTACTTGCACCATGGTGGTTGCATGGGATTCCCCCACCTTCATGCTCATGGTCCCCGTGTCCTCATCTTGCACGTCCCTCTTTGGACTCCACTCTGAGGAGCGTGTTCCCAGAGCTTTGTATCTAAACCAGCGCCCTCCCACCCTCTTCACCTTTGCCCCACTCTTTAGTTCTTCACAGCACTTGTCAGTAACAAAAATCATATAGACAGTAGTCCCCCCTTATCCATGGATTCCTTTATCCACATCCAACCACAGTCTGATCATATTAAATGAAAAATTTCATAAATGAATAATTTATACCTTTTAAATCATGTGTGTTCTGAATATCTGAAATCTCACACCACCCCACTGCTCATTTAGTAGCAGTCTAGGTTATCAGATCAACTGTGGGGATATCACAGGGTTTGTGTTCAAGTCACCCTTATTTTACTTATGACCCCAAAGGGCAAGAGTAGTGATGCTGGACAACCGGATGTGCCAGAGCAGCCAAAGTGTTTCCTTTAAGTGAAAGGGCAGTAAAGTCCAGTAAGATGCACTGAGAGAGTCCACAGTCAGGCAACTTTCATGATATTATTATAATTGTTCTATTTTATTATTGTTAATTGCATACTGTGCCTAATTTATAGATCAAACTTTATCTTAAGTAGGTTTGTATAGAAAAACATATAGTATGCATTGGGTTTGTTGCTATCCACAGTTTCAGCATCCACTAGGGGTCTTGGAGTGCGTTCCCCATGGATAAGGGTGAGGGGTAGTATCATTGGCTATCACATGTATATGTATACTTGTTTCTTGACTGTCTCCCCACTAGAATGTAATAGCACACTGTTTAGAATGTAGTGAGCACTCAGTAAATACTGGATGGATGGACAGATGGATGGACGGACGGATGGATGGAAGGAATGACATTCCAGCTCAGGTAGCCACATGGAGAGTGTACGGACAGAGGGAAGAACATTGAAAGTGCTCAGCGGTAAGATTGGAACAGTCAAGAGAGAAATTCAACACGAAGAAAGGATCCTGGAGGGAAGAGCAGGGCTCAGACAAGCTCTGTCCTTCGCCTGGCACAGCGGCTCTTACATGAGTGCCTTGTGCTTCTACTTCCGGCATCTGCAAGGTGGCATAACCACCTGCACTGATGTCTGCAGAGCAAAGGTTAAAGGGACAAAGATGCTTCTGCTTTGAGCTTATCATTGCATCAGCTCCTTCAAATTATTTTTAGATTAAGACAGGTAAAAATAAATATATAATGATAATCACACGTCTGTATAAGAATAATTATACGTCTTCAAGAAGGGGAACAGATGTAAGATATATTTCAAACAGCGTGGACCAGCTCCTTTACAGCTGAGATCTCTTTTAATCCTCAGAACAATCTCTTTGATGAAAGGATTACTTGCTCCATTTTACAGCTGGGAAAACTGAGGTTAGAAGGAGTCAAGGACCTTAACTCAAGCTCACCCAGCTCATGACTCAGGATTCAAACCCAGTTCTGACTCCAAAGCCAGTGTTCTCTCTAATAGAATAGAATACACTGTCCCCTCCAGATTTCTGGTTCAGATGCCACGAGGGTAGGAGACAGTAGAGTTGGCGTCCTCCAAGTCTACCTTTGTCCTGGTGCCTGGGGTCATAGCCAGGTAGCTTTTCTGAGTCTCAGTTCCTTGATCTGAAATGAAGCTGGTGATCCCAGCCCTGCCAACTTCAGTGGGTGGTAAAATGTCTCCAACAAAAGCTTTGTAGACGAAGCGACTGAGCATACACCCAGGATTTGACATTGAACCACGCCTCAAACAAAGATGGTACTTATTCTCAGAACTTCACTGTGCTTTGAGCTTCTGTGATGAAGGTGGGTCCCAGGACCCTCCCTTCTATCCCCACCCTGCCTTATCCTTCACTCTATCTTAGCCCTAAAGGAACACTCCCAAGGGTGGTGTTGGAGGAACCCAGCCCCTAAGCCCTCCCGCTTCTGTGAGGATGGTAAACACACCCGCCACCCACAGCTTCCCTGGGGTGGGGGGTGGAGGCAGAGAACTGAATGCTCTGTGCCCAGAGGCAGTTCCGTTCCTGGGCAGGAACCGCCTGGGCTGCCAGGAGAGATTCCACCCAGGGCCTGGACTGCTGATAGCAGCTCTAGAAGTACCAGAGCCTTCAAGTCCTCTGGGAGTGCAAGGACTTCCCGAGCAGCGGATCTGGGGGCCACACTGCAGACTGTATACCCTGCGGAAGCAGCCACACACGGTCAGCAGAGATCGGCCACGCCATGCCCACCCCAGCTGTTCACCTAAGCGACTCAATCATTCCTTCAACACGCCATTTATTGTTTCTTTGTTTTGCTAGACCCCATGATGGATGGAAAGCCCTTGAACTTAAAAACTGGAAGCCTGTGTCAGGGACTCGGTTCCACCACTGACTGATTAGGTTGCTTAATCAAGCTGAGCCTCCACCTCCCCTTCTAGACGAGGATATTAACATCCACTTACGTCCTGCAGTCCTCACAAGTGTGCAAAGTGCCTGGCCCATAAGGCGCAGTGGATAGTGGTCATTATCGTTAACACTCACCCCCTTGGCCACATAGTAGGTGCTCAATAAAAAAAAAAACCTCTAAGGCATGGAAATTAGGTTCCAAGTGCTCCCTTTCATTCTCCTTTGAATTCCACCCAGAGCAGGGAGTGGGAGGGACCCTAACATACTTGGTGTTCAGAAATGTGACATCCAAAAATGTCTGTTTTCAAGTCTCTTTTCTTTTCTGCAGCTGTCAGAGGCTAGGTTTACTTTGTAATCACGGCCAGCTTTGGGGGAGGTGGATCTGTGGGGGAGAGATCGACTCAGATGAAACAGATAACACACCGAACATGTGGCCCCATCCAGTGATGACATCATCTGGCACGGCAGCCTGAGTGAGGAGGAATTTCCCTTGTACCTGACAATAACATTTTTTCAAAATAAAATATGTTGAGGTTGAGAAGTTTATCTTGGCAGAGCATTGCACCATTAACTCAAGATTAAATGCATCCTGTCCAAATTCTTTTGCTACTTGTAATGGGCCTCAGGCTCACAGCCTCCAGATGCTCATTCTAGGGATGCCTCAGGAGAGAAAGCTAATTGTTCTCTGCATTAACAATGTCCACTGTGGGGTTGCGAGTCCACCCCACACGCTCCTTGGAACCCCCTTCTGGAACAAAGCACTCACGCTGCCAGCTACCAGCCATGCTACCTGCTGATGGCTCCCAGCTGAGCCTCTCTCTGGACAGACCATTGGCTGAAGTCAAGGTACTTGAAGTTATGGTCTCGTCCCATAAGGCAGCACAATCCCATGATGGGGTGAGGAGGGCTACAAAAGACCAGCTCCCTGCTTCCCTTTAGAATAATGCTAAAGAGCCACCCTTGCTCCAGAATTCCCTGTGAGATAAGCTGAGATCCTCCTTGCAAAGACATTCAAGTTCAACAGCTCTTGGCTATTCTCGCCTCCTTCACTGCCCTGCAGGGTTTGGTGCAGAAGGCATTCTCCCATAAACAACGGCACCCACATCTCCAGCCCAGGTGCCAGGAACGGTCTGCGGGAGGAGGCTCTACTACTTGGGAGTTTGGAGTCACATCAATCACCAGCCGGCTGGCTAGGAGGTCTCCATTATTTGCTGTGGGTGGAGGCCTGGCTGCCCCCCCAGGCAAAAAGTTCCAGAATGAAAGTGGAGAGGAATTGACTAGGGTGAGCCAAACCTCAGGTGTTTGAGAGGCTGGTGGGAGGAAGGGCAATGGAGTAGGATGGCCATTGTTGAGAACTATTGAGGATTTTGAGAAACACAATGGAAGTCTAAGGGTGATTGATCAGGGTCAACTGTGGAAGCCAGAAGACCTCTTCAGTAGCACAAAAAGACACAATCATCTCCAGCCACCTGAAGGCAAAAAGGTTAAGTAAGCATCAGGTTCAGAACTAAATTTCAAGGGTAAGCAGAGCTCCAAACTTGGTTGCACTCCCAGCCTCAGTGAGTCTGCTATGCTAAGGTCAAGGTCTTTGTGCAAAGTGTCTTGAGACTGCAGCACCGTTCAGCGCCCCCCTCTGCCCAGTCCTGCTGCCTTCACTCCTCACAGGGGTGCCCAAGATCATGCCCCAATCATCTCCCTACACTCCAATCTCAACTTCATTGTTGGCTTTCCAGGGAACCCCACACAAGACAGAGAAGAAGGTCATGTCACTAAGGAGTGTTCTGATCCCTCTTCATGGGGCGTGGTGTGTGGTGTAGGAGAACAAACATGAGTTTGGAGTTGGATAGCATTTTTTCATTTTCATCTCAAGGTCTGTGCACTTGGCATTTTCTACCTGAATCGTGTTGCTCTTAGACCCTTCCGTGGCTTGTCGTTCAGGGTTTGGCTCAAATATTGCTTCCTCAAAGGGTTTCCCCAACCACGTACTCTAAGGTACCCTATACCCACCCTTGCTCAGTTACTGTCTGCCATGTTAACCGGTCTTATTTCCTTCCTTCACAGTCCTAACAAGTATTTGAAACTGTTCTGTTCATTTTTTTTTTTTAATTATGTATCAATGCTTTTTTTTTATTTTAATTTTTTTAAAGGACAAGTTTATTTTATTTATTTATGTATTTATTTATTTATATTTTATTGTTTTTGACAGAGAGAGAGAGAGATACAGAGACAGAGAGAGAACTGAACTGTAGGAGCTCCCAGTTCAGCATATGGGTCCACACGGGGCCGGGGCCGGGATTCGATCCCTGGTCCCTGGCGTTGCAAAGTGAGCGCTTAACCCACTGAGCCATCCCGGCTTTCCTCATTTTTTATTTTAATCTTACTTTCGGGAACTCCCACTGGAGTATAGCCTCCATGAAGACCTAGGCCTAGTATTTTGTGGCTGGCCTGGGTGCCATATAAATATTTTTGGGTGGGTGAAAATAACAAAGGAATGGTAGAAAGAAGAAAGAAGGCAAAGAAGAGGGGAGA
>PVKE010015124.1:0-33916 GCA_004027555.1 Craseonycteris thonglongyai
GATGGTGATGGTGATGATGATGAGGGTGATGATGATGATGATGGTGATGATGATGGTGATGATGATGAGGGTGATGATGGTGATGATGGTGATGGTGGTGATGATGGTGATGATGATGATGGTGATGATGGTGATGATGATGGTGGTGATGATGATGGTGATGATGGTGATGATGGTGATGATGGTGATGGTGATGGTGATGATGATGGTGATGACGGTGGTGATGATGGTGATGGAAGTGATAACATTTCTTATGGACTGATGGTGCAGCCAAACCAGGAAACAGTCTTGTCAAAGAGCCTTCCAAAGTGGTCGCTCCCATGCTGGTAAGTGTGGTCTAACTCCTCTCCCCTCCAGTCAGGGCTGCCTCTACAGCTTGCTTGACGAAAAGAACACGGTGGAGATGATGCCACATGACTTCCAAATCTAGGTCAGAAGGAGTCTTGCGGCATCCCCACCCCACAGGCCCCTTAGGACGTTCTGGGAGCCCTCAGCCATCACGTAAGAGGTGAGACTTTGCCCAAAACACCATGCTGGATGGGCCATGTATAGGCAGCCTGGGTGACTGTCCCAGCTGAGCCCAGCCTCCCAGTCATGCTGCCGGGGAAGCAAACTGGCCTGGCTGCCTTCAACACCCCAGGTGAGCCCAGCCTAGGCCGTGTGGAGCAGAGGGCAGTGCGTGGAGTCCCCGACAGGGTCCCTGACCACGCAATCATGACATATAATAAAGTGGCTCACCGTGGGGCAGTGGGAACACAGTAGGCAACTGGGACAACAGGCCGGGAAGGTTCTGGATCTCACCACATCCTGGATGGACATGTGTGGACAGGTGGCCATGTGGCATGGCAGTGCACCGGCAGGCCCCCGGCCTGGGCCGTGCTCTGCTGTAAGGTTCACTTTGGACAAAGAGCGATTCAGCCCCATGACTTCTCAGCAGCGGGAGGGCAGGTGTGTTTTGAAGCTGGCGCTCACAGAGCTGTCAAATGTCACAGAAGGGATGCTGTGCAGGGGCCCGGAAGGTGCCCAGCGTAGTGTGAGTCAAGGGCTAACCTGGGCCCTGGTGGGGGTACCATGAGCCGTCCTCAGGGTGCCCACTCGAGAGCAGGGCAGCCCAGGAGGGCAAGGCATGCTGGAAGGTGCCCCAGGGGTCGCCATGCTGACCACAGCCTGGCACTTTCTCGTGAGGTAGCTGCTGGGGGCCCCAGCCAGAGGGAGTGAGTGGCATGTGCTGGGGGGGGGCTGGGGCTGGAGTATGAGCGCTGGCAGCCCACTGCTTCCTCCTGGGCCCAGGCAGGAGGGGAGGAGGTGCCCACGCCTCCGCCGTGCACTGTGGTCAGCTCTGTGCTCAGAGAACCCAATCAGGGTCTCCCCATCCAGGATTAGTTTGGGGTCTCAGAGTTTCAGGGACTGGACCAAAGTTACAACGCTAGGGCCAGAATTTGAAGCCAAGCCTCTGCCCCTTGTCCCCACATGAGCCCCTCCATAGGAATATGAGGGGTCTACACGTTCAGGGTCAGGGCTGCCTTTCTGGATCTCTTTTTCTGCTTGGAGGTTCCCCAATTTGGGGCTGCAGCAGACAGCACATCTCATTCATCTTGACACAAGCTTCTAGTGGAATCCCCATTCCTTTTAGGGGACAATCGTTTCCCCACCGGGTGAAGTTCAACGTCTCCCCCAATCAGACAAGCAACACAAATAGCTCCTTGTGTGTTGTTCTGGGGGCTCAGAAAGGACTCACAGCCAAACATGAGATGACACCGGGCAGGGGAGTCCAGCAGAGGCCACACTTGCTACTTCAGAGGGGGCACCCCCCCAAAAAGACCCCAGCGCACTTCAACCTTTGACCTCTGGGGAAGGACCACTGCTCCCTGCTGAGCAGCCTGCGCAACTGTCTCCCCCATTCCCTACAGCTGCCCCCACCCCGCCCACCCACCTGAGGCCTGACCTTTCTACCTTTGCTCTCCCATGCCCCCAACTTGACCTGGCCCCCCACCCTTGGTCCCAAGAGGTTCCCAGAGCCCCTTCTGAGTGTCCCCGATCCCTCGTCTTTTTCTCTGTGGTCTTGCGTCCTATCCCCCTCAGCTCGGAATGCCGTCCACCTTGGTCACCTTGAGATGGGGGGTGGGGAGGCTGGACTATGCCATTTGTCCCCCACCCCTGACCCTCCACTGCTGGCTCACAGGAGGCCCTGCTGAGGGAGGAGGGCGGGGGGCACCGTCCGGCAGCCCACAGCCGCTTGCGGAGCCCAGCCGTTCAGCCGAGCCGGCAAGGGACAGCCAGGAACGGAAGCCAAGTGGCTCTGGCATCAGCCCTTAAAACCACTAAAGTGAGCTCACTTGTCGTGCTGTGGTCCAAATATTTTGGCCATTTCGATGCAACCTTCTGTGCTGGTGAAATTAAGTGTGTTATTAATCTCGCCTGGCCCCGGGGGGCATGGGGGGCCCATCGGAAGCACATCCCGGTGGCAGAGGGAGGGAGGTTGTGCACGTTCTTGCAGGTACAAAGTAGATCCTGGTGGCAGAGCCCGCCTAGCCCAGGGGGCCTGATGGGGAGCCGCCCCCCATGATGAGGATGACAGCGGGGCGGGGCAGAGGGTGCTTACTGAGCAGGGGAGATGACTCCAGACATGGCCACTGAGGCTGTCCCATGGGGTTGAGGGGGTGGGAGACAGGATGGGGCTGGGGGTGGGGACAGGCCCTGGGAGTCAGATTTCACATGCATTTCAGACGGGTCTTTGTGAGCCTTGCTTTTTTTCTGATTAAAAACGTAACAAAGTCTCATTACAGAAAACGAAAACAATTGCAAAGCAGGGTGTGAAGCACTCCCCTGGCTCCTTCACCAGACCTCACCCCCCCGTGCACAGACCGGGGTTCTGCCCAGGTTTGCATGCCCGCATTTATGATTGCAATCCTTGCGTATGTCATTTTAAACTGCTTTTTGTCTCACTCGGCAGTAC
This sequence comes from Craseonycteris thonglongyai, assembly GCA_004027555.1. Taxonomy (NCBI): domain Eukaryota; kingdom Metazoa; phylum Chordata; class Mammalia; order Chiroptera; family Craseonycteridae; genus Craseonycteris; species Craseonycteris thonglongyai. The sequence continues at coordinate 2,957 of PVKE010015124.1, forward strand.
GAGGTGTGATAAAAAAATACGGGGAATGTTTAAATAAAAAATACTTCTTACAGTCAAAGACACCTTGCCATGAATCCCCCCCACCATACTCCCCCTCTCTTCGAACACACTTACTGTCCTGGCCACTTTATGAAGTGGTTCTGGGAGTCCTCTCTCGTGCGAGTCTTTAGTTGTGCGGTCGTGGCTGCCTCGATGTCCTGAGCCGATTCAAAATGTTTCCCTCTCATGGTCATTGTGACTTTGGGGATGAGCCAGAAGTCACATGGGACAGATTCAGGGAATTAGGTGGATGAGGACACCCCGTCACGTTTTTATGTGACAGACATTGCCATACCAGTAGCTATGTGTGACCTGAATCGATTCAGGTGTGATCAAAAAATACGGTGAGGGGAAGCCGGGATGGCTCAGCGGGTTAAGTGCTCACTTTGCAGCCCCGGAGACCAGAGATCGAATCCCGGCCCCGGCCCGTGCGGACCCACATGCTGAGCTGGGGTGTAGCCCCCAGTTCAGTTCTTGCCCGGGCCTATGTGGGAGGCTCCCGGCCCAGTTCCTGCCCTGCGCAGCCCTGTGCCCACCTGTGGAGTGAAACTATATGGGAAACTAATGCTGTCAACTATGGAGCCTGCTCTGGGCCTGCCCCCTTCTCTCTGTCTCTCTCTGTGTCAAAAAACAATAACAATAAAAAAATACGGTGAATCTTTCAAGGAAAAAAATTTATGACAGTAAACGACGTTGTTCGAAGTGAGGGGGAGGATTCTGAGGGGGGTTAAGGGCCCTGGGTCTTTCACTGTAATAATTTTTTTACGTAAACACTCACCACAGTGTTGATCACACCTTGTATATTATGTTTAGCACACACTTGTAATTTATCGGAGTCTGATCCTTCGATATTTAAGGGACCATCATCAACGGCCACCGAGGCTGCGCCCCCCATTTCCAGATGCCGGCCAGGCCTCCTGGAACCCCTTTGTCATGGACCCCTTCATCTGTTTCCTCAGGACCCCCGCCCATGGGAGTAGCTGGCTCGGACTCAGGCTGGGTTCTTGCTCCGCCCCTGAGCCGGTGAGCGGAGCGGCCGGCCGGGTGGTCGTGTGCGAGGGGCTCATGGGGACGGCCTGATCGCGGGCGTGGGCCACGTCCTACGGGGTCAGCCGTGGCCCCAGGCCCCGCTGGGAGGCCCCCCGCCTTCCCAGGCACAGGGCTGCCTAAGAGCTGAGATCTGGGCCAAACCCGCGGGACACAGCAGGTGGGGAGGAACCCTTAACCCGCACAGCTCCCAGGGCCCGAGCCACCCGCCATGTCCCCATCCACAGGAAGACTTGGCGAACACGGACCCGTTCCTCCCAACAGACCCCGCTCCTCCGCGGGTTAACCCCCTCCACTGGACAGTCTCGGTGTCAAACTCCGGGCCCTTGCCAAAGCAAACCCGGGGAGGCTTGCTCATGGGTGAACAGCCCAGCTCTTCAAGGGGCCTTGACCCCTGGGGCCAAAGACTCATTGTACTGATAGGTAAACTGAGGCCGGGGAGGGAAAGGACGTTTTTCTAGTTGTAGAAGAACTGAGACGTAAGCAGGGGTCCTGAGAATTCACCCCAGGGCTTGGCAGAGAGCCACCAGGAAGCGGCCCCTGAAAGCCTGGTCCCGGCCCCACCCTGTGCCCGGTGGGGACACGGGAAGCCTGTGACCCCGGTACCTGGCCTGAGTGAGTTAGGGAATATCAAGGAAGCAGAGGCAGCACACAGGGGGGCAGGGGCAGGTCAGCAAGCTGCTGAGCGGGGCCACGTTGGAGGTGGGCCTTCAAGTGGCACGCGGAGTGGACAGGTGTGCACGGTGCCGGCCGGGGAGAGGCCGGGCCTGTGGGGAGGGCTGGGTGCCCACAGGACGGAGGTGACTCAGGGGAGGAGGGAGGGCCTGCTCGGTTTTCTTTGGAGTTTGTTGGACTTTATCCCCAGGGCAATGGAGAACCTGAAAGGGTGTTTTAAGCTGGGAGTGACCAGACAGGGGCAGGAGGGTGGTGGGCAGGGGTTCTGCTCTATGCTGGGTGGAGGGGGGCTGGGCACAGGCCCATCGGTCAGGGGTCTCCAGCCAGAGAGGGTGGGGCCTGGGCCTTCCGGGGCCTCCTCTGCGGGGACAGCAGCTTCGTGGGGCCTGAGCCGCAGCCCAGAGCCAGGCCCGGCCCTCCCCGGGTGTCCGGGGCAGCCGGCGGGTGGGGAGCCACCGTGTTTCTTTTGACGCCAGCACCCGGGGGCACGAGGCAACCCCCTCGGCGGCGTCTCCTGTCCTCCGTGCAAATGACGCCGCTTTATGGCTGCCATCAATAACCGCTCCCATCTGCCCGGTGCCGCAGTGGCCACATATATAATATTTAATCCGCGTTGGGGGATGACAGAGACGGACGGATATTTTTAATCCCAACAGGCTATTACGGTTCATATCATGTCTGTCAAATAAATATTATGAATCATTTCCCGTTATCTTTATGGGGACAAGTGACTCCATCAGTGTGATGGGGCGCGGTGGCTCTGCCTGCATATTTATCCCCTCGAATGCATATGGATGTGTACACAGGGAGACTGACGTAGCCATTGTCGATAATAAATGCCCCCGATAAAACACAGCCTCTTCTGGCTTGATGGGTGGCGTCTGCAGAGGGGGGCACCACCTTCCGTGCCAGGCCGAACTGGGGCTCCGCACGCCGGGCCAGCCTCCCCAGCCCCAGCCCCGCTCCTCAGCTCCTGTGAGGCGTTCGCCTCCATTTCCCTGTTGCCCTCTCCTTCCTTCGTGCCGAAATGGCTCCCCTGACTAGCTGGCTGGCTCTTTTCTCCCATATTCTAGAAGAAGAGACTGAGGTTCAGAGAGGACCACTTGAGAGTTGGTGGCTATGGCATGTGCTCCTGGTACCCAGTTTTCCAAATCTGCGGCCCGGCCCTTCTCACTGGGCTCTGGTCTCACCTGGCATCTCCTGTGCAGCTGACCCGCCTCCCCTGACCCCCTCAAGAAGCAGGTCACGGAAGGTGGGACTCCGAGGCCTGTGGTTGTCCTGACCTTCCCTGGGGGTTCTGACCGTGATGCGGTGACGGTGGGACTGGAGCCAGTAGCTGCTCCCCTCGGCCTCGGTGCCTCCATCTGTGAAACGGGGAAATAGGCGTCTGCAGGGCTGGGATGGTGTTGGAAGTGACGGTGCCTGGTAGCATTCCTGGCACCAAGAGGCCCCTTGGGAACTCCAGTGTCCTCCCTGCTTGGGCCTCCCTAGACCACCCCAGCACTCTCCAGCTTCCGGGGGTGCCCACCCCCCTGCATTTGTGTCTTTTTCCAGGTGGCCTTCGTGGAAGGGAACCCACTGGCCCTGGTCTGGGCCTCTCCACAGACCAGCGCTGTCCCCTGGAGCCCGCTCACCTGAACTGGTCACCCAAACCGCCCCCCGGCTCCCTGGAGTTCGGGCCCGGGACGTGGCGGTAAGCTGACCTTTCTCTTGCTTCCCCTCCCCCAGCCCTCCCATCCTTTCTCCATCTCTCCCTCCAGTGAGGGAGACAGTCTGGAGGCCACGTGTAGACCAGACAGACAGAGAGACAGGACAGGACTTGGGGATGCTCCATCCAGCCTTGCTGTGTGATCTCGGGGGAGCTCTTGCCTCTCTGGGCGTGGCTGGAGCCATCTGTTATCAGAGACAGAAAGTGTCAGCGTGCTGGTGAGCCCGTGTGCTTGGGGGCGTGGGGGGCACAGACAGGCCACCTGCGCATGAGGACAGGCTGAGCCCCTGCCATGCTCACTGGGGGCGAGGGCCCCAAAGCCCTGGGAGGTCCCACTGGTTACCAGCTCAGGATGACACAGACCTTCCTTGGGGGAAGGAACGGGTCTCAGCCAAGCTGCCCCTTGGTGTCGCAGGTGCTGCTGGGAGCCGTCGGTCCAGGTGCCAGCCCCTGGAGCCCCAGCCGGGCGGCAGACACCAGCCTTCAAAAACATTATTCACGGCGGTTCCAGAGCCTGTTTACAAGCCCGAGCAGACACAGGCGCACGGAACAGGCCCAAGTCCCTTAAAAAGCATCCTTCAGGGGGGAAAAAAAAAGCCCCAAACAAAAAACAAAACCCTCTCAGATCCCAGGTTGTAAATAGAGGGATATTACTATAAAAATACTTTTGGCGGCAGGAGTGCGTGGCAGGAAGGCTGGGGGTGGTTTTTTCCATGGTGAGCTCGGTCCTGGCCATTCCAAATGGGGCCGCCACCGTCCCGGGCGGTGTCTTGTGGGCTCATTCGCACCAGAGAGCCCCAGCTTGAGGGGAAGAGTGAAAACTAGCAATAACAAGCGGTACGCGCATTTTCCAACCAGGAGCCTGTGTGTTTGTGGGCTCCTCCCACAGCCAGCTCCCCACTCCTGACACACAGCCAGCCTGCTCCCCCTGCACCCCTGTACCCGGCCACCCCCACAGGTGAGAGAGGCCAGGCTGGGAGAGCAGTTCAGCAGCTGCAGGCTGGATTTCAGCCAGGTCTCTACGGCTCGGGGCTCCACATGCATCCTCCTGTCCACGTGGTGTCCAGCAGAGAGGCTGGGGGGCTGGGGAGGGCCCCTCTCGCCCCCTTGGCAACCCTGAGCCCTCGTGCCCTCCCTGCGGTGGGGAGCCCAAGCGGAAAATTGTCTGTGTGGGGCTCCCCGTCTCCAGATGCCAACAGTTCCAAAACAGTCTGGAGTGTTCCGTGGCAAGGGTGTGGCGGGAGGGGCTGGGGGCTCAGGGAGCCAGGTGGCCCATTGTCAGAGGTGACTTCAGATGCCTGAGCCCGGCCTCGGGGGCCTCTAGGACCAGCTTTCCCACAAGCTCTGGGCATGTTCCGACCTGCTCGCCAAGCAGGCCTCACACTGTTCCCTCCCCCTGTGCCGGGTGCCTCCTGCCCCTCCAGGCCATTGCCCATGGCCACCTTCCTGCCTGGTGTGACCTCACCCCTGCCTCTACCTGATGGAAACCTCCCGCCTTCAAAATACTACGCCAGAACCAGCCAGGCCCGGCACCCCTCACCGTCCATAACACTTCCGAGCTGCCCACCGATCTGCCCTTCGATGGCACTTCCTCGTGGGCGCGTCTCCTTTCCCCTCTGGGCGGGGGCGGGGGACTCCCGGAAAGCTTGACCCATCCTCTCATAATAATAGTAATAAGAGTAGCACCTAACACTTACTGAGCTCCTCCCCCTCACTTCCAGACTCTCCCCGTGTTATCGCATTTGGTCATCTCAGTGACTCAGTGAGGAAGGCGGGGACCACGTTACAGATGAGGAAACTGAGGCACAGGGAGGAAAGTGACCTGGCCGGGCCACACGGCTGGGGAGAGGCAGAGCTGGGACCACACTCCCACCAGAGTACTCAGCCTGAGCACACGGTCTGGCCCTCGGTAAGGGCTCGGCAGATGTTTGTTGAATGAATGAGTGATCCATGGCAACGTTAAGCTGGGATCAGTCAGGCTTCCCTCTCCCCGCGCCTGTCCGTCCGGAGGCCCGGTGCGGCGGAACGGGGTTGGGCTGTCCGCCAAGGAGGCGGCAGGGAGGCTCACACCCTCCGAGGCCCAGGGGTTCCAAGGCTGGGCCTTGGGTTCAAATGCTGGCTTCATGCCCACTGCTGTTTGACAAGCCAACGCGTCACCTCTCCCAGCCTCACCGTTCCCCCGTTAGGCGGCTGAGTCGTGCCCACTGGCCACAGGGTGTTGGGGTGACACACAAAGGAGGGGCTTCTCTTCCTGGTCACTCGCACCCGGTGGGGTCCCCACATGCAGAGGCATATGGCTTCTTCTCTAGCCAGTGGAGCAGCTTGAGGCTGCCCGGGAGGAGGGGCCCTGGCTTGTGCTCCGCGGCCAAGGGCACGCCAGGGGCGACGGGCTCCGGCCTCAGAAGTGAGGCTGGCACGTGCCCCGTCTGCATCAGCGCCTGGGCTGGCTTCGTCTCAGTCCTTCCCGGGGCTGCTTGCCGGCTCCCAGCCCTGGCAGGAGGAAATCCTGTGGTGACAGTGGCGGAGGGGCACGTTCACAGGCTAGGGCAGAAGGAGGCTTGCGTGTGTGTGTGCATGCGTGTGTGTGCATGTGGGTGTGGGTGAGTGGCCGGCAGGGGGCCCAGGAGCCAGCAAGGAGGAGGCTTTCTAGAGCGGGGGAGGGGAGCGTGGATCAAGCAGAAACGGGGACTAACAAGCCCAGGCCTTCAGCCTGTGGGGGTGCTGGGGGCGGGCCCCCCACACAAGATGCTCCTACCCCGGGTGGAAGCTCCTCAGCCTGCCAGGTCACAGTGGCTCTTGTGGGACCCTGTCCTGGCTGGCCGGTGGGCGCTGGGTCCTGTCAGCCCATTTCATGGAGGAGAAAGTGAAGCCCAGCGGCTGTCGAGCCTCGCTGTGGTCGCACGGGGGGCGGGTGGGCACCAGGCCCGGCTCCCGCCCGCGTCCAGGGTCCTCTACCCTCATTCAACTCCCTTTCCTTCCGCGTGCCCCTGGCCCACCATGTGCAGCCTATATGCCTTAGGTGAGCCCCTCTGTACCCCAACTTCCCCAGCCCGGGTCTGCACGGGGAAGGTGGGCCTAGTGAGCTCGTGCGGGGCGGTGCGGAGCTGCTCGGTGTCACGCAGGAATCTCACACCCACCGGGCTCCAGCCACAGGCGGCTTCCCTTCGCATTTACACGAACAAATCCTGAATTGAGAGAGTCAGGGCAGAGAGGTTCCCGAGGCATAAAAATAGCCACCAGCCACCAAGTCAGTGCTCAACTCTGGGCAGCCCGGGAGCTTTAAAGAGGGGTCCCCAAAGTCGGGGCCACCCCCGTTCCCGAGGGCTGGTCCGTGGGCACGGGGCTCAGGCGCCCTCCACCTCTGCTGCCCCCCAGGCGTAAAGTGGGGCGCAGGCTGGGGGCTGGAAAACAGCTCCCGCCGCCCTGGCCAAGGAGCCACGCCCGCGTCCCCGCGTCGGGGATTGGCAACCCGGCCTCAGTTTCCCCACTGGGGCGGGGTGGGCGCCGCTTTGTGTGGCCGCCCAGACAATGGCCCGCCGTCCTCCGCCCGGGCGGCTGCTGCGGCCTCTTGTACCGGGCAGGCCCGGGAGGGAACGAGCGCCCGGGACCCCCTGGCGGAGGCAAACTTGCAAGTTTGCACGGCGCGCTCTCGCGGGCGCGCTCCCGCGGGCGGGGCGGCGGCGCTGCGCCGAGGCCGCGCCCGTCGCGGGCCCCCCGCGGGCCCCCCCCCCGAAGACGCCGCCGCCGCCGGGGCGCGGGCGCGCGCGCGGCGGCGGCGGGGGCGCGCGCGCGGGCGCGCGGGGGCGGCGGCGGCGCGCAGCGCAAGTAGTTTACATTGTTGGGCGACTTTTGCAACAACTCGCCGCGCCGCGGCCTCCGCGCGCCGCCGCCGCCCCGCCGCCGCCGGCTCCCGCCGCCCGGGCTCGGCCGGCCGCGCCGGGGGCCGCCGCGCTCGCCGACATGGACACCAAACATTTCCTGCCGCTCGGTGAGTGCCCGCGGGCCGGGGGCGCCCCCCAAGCCCGGCCTCCGCGGAGCCGGGGCCCCGGGCCCGGGGGCCCCCGGGGGGCGCCGGGCAACTTTTCCCCGCGCGCGCCGGGCCGCCGACGGGATCCGGTGGCAGCCGGCGGGCACCGGGCCGCCGCGGGGCCTGGGGGGCGGATCGGACTCGGGGGGCGTCCTGGCCCGCGGCCTGGCAGCGCCCCGCGGCCGGCGGCGCGGGGACCGGGCCGGGCGGGCGGAGCAACTTGTGCGCTCGCCGCCTCCGGGCCGCCCTGGCACCGGGACGGCCTGTGCGCCGCCGCCGGGCCGCCGAGCCCAGCAGGCCGCCCGCTGGAGCACCCGGGACCCCTCCTCCCCCAGAACCGCCCAGGCAGGGTCACCAGGGGGGCCGGGGCCGGGGAGCGTCAAACCCGGGAAGGCCCATCCCGTAAGGGGGCCCTCACTCCGGGCGCACCCCGGCTGTCCCCGGGGCGCTCTCTGGGGCTCGCCCTGCACTTGGGGAGGCTCATCTTCCTGCCCTCCCACTGCCATCCTGCTCCCTGGCTTCCCGGCTGCAGGCTGGCTCTGCCACTCCAGGCTGGGAGGAGGAGCGGGCACGGCCGGGCACCCCCAGCCCATGCCCTCCCCAGGGCTTGGGGGCCAGGGCGGCCAGACTTTATAAATGAGCGCCGGCGAGGACATTAATGTGGTGGTGGGGACGGCAGCCAGGCTGTCAGGCCGGGTGAACCATTTGTCCTGAATGGAAATTAAAGCGGCGGATTCTGAATGAAACACCACGGTCAGTCCACTCCCCGTGCCCCCAGCCTGCCCACCCTCTGTAGCCTGGGGTGCAGTTTGGCCGCCTGGTGGGTGGTCAGAACACAGCAGGGCTGCAGGGACCTTGGCGAGATCGGGAGCGGGTCCCCCCAGGTGTCAGGGCCAGGGTCTGAGCTCCGGGTGCCTGGGGTCGGGCGCCAAGTTTTGTCAGACCTAAGACTCCCTCCCGACTCTGTGATGAAGACCTAGACAGGCGCCTGATGCTCCCCAAAGCCCCAGGGTGGGCACTCGTGCCCGCTTTGCAGATAGGAAAACGGGCGAGGAGAGGCTGAGGCCGCAGGCTGCCAGGTGGTGGGTTTGGGATACAGCCCCCAGCGCGTGGCACGGCAGTGTGTGTGTGGAGCAGGGAAGAAAGCTGAGCTGTTTGTGACCTGCTGTTGTCGGCCCACACAGGAGCCCGCCGGCCCCATCCTAGGCCAACAGCTCCTTTTCCCCATTGAGGCTTTCGTGCACACTTGTGCACGCGCTCACACACACAGAGCCAGGCTCTTCCATAGGATCCCTTCTGGAACAAGAATGCTCAGCTCCGTCATGACCTCCCCCCTCTCCCTGCTGAGTACTGGGAGCAGGATAGGTCCCTGTCCCTGGTGTCCTGGGAGTTGGCACTTGGGGGCCCAGGCCCCAGGGTGGCTGTGCCAGGGTCTCTATGAAGAGGACAGGTCGTGCCTTCAAGCTGCTGCCCCAGGAGCCTGGCTGGGTGTCCCTGTTCACTGTAAGGGAGCTGGAGGCTTCTCCCCGACCTGGCTGCTGGCCTGCCAGGCAGCCCGCACGCCCAGGCCTGAGTGGACAGGCTGGGCTCTGATTACATTTTATTTTTTCCCTGAGCTTGTGACCAGCTCTGAAGTCCAGTGGAGTTGAAGGTCCATGTAAGCGGCTACTTGCCTAAGTCCTTTTGTCCACACAGCCTAATCCCTGGTGGGGGGTGAGTGTCAGAAAGCCCCGCTTGTCCAGGGCCTGCTGGCTGCTCAGACCAGGCCTGCAGCGGCTAAGAGGCTCTGTCGCTCTTGTAGCCGCCTGCCCGCTTCTGGGGCCTGGGGCAGAGGGGGCTTCCTCCTCCCCGTGCCCAGTGCCTTGGGGCTGGGTGGGCCTGGGCGCCCGCCCTCTCCCGCCAGAGCCCCCTGCTGCTGCGTTCGGAGCCAGCCCGTGAGGGCAGGGATGAGCCCAGGGCACAGATCTGACAACTGAGTGATCTGCCGGACACAGCCTCTGCCTCCTGCCCCTGCTGCCCAGCGCTTGCCCGTGCCCACGCACCCTTTGGGGGCCGAGGCCTGTGCTGCTGTCAGCCTGGACAGTGGGACTAGACGGCCGAGCCTACCAAAGAAGCCCGGGGTCCCAGACCACACCACATGCCCCCACCCCCTGCCCCGCCTCCCACAGCTGGTGGTCTGTTTGCCCCGGGAGGGGTAGCTGCCCAGTAGCAGACTGAGAGGCCCACTGGCCACACTCTGAGGGGCTCTTTGGGACTTGAGTGAGCTTGGAGCCCTGGTGAGGGGCTTCTGGTAACATCAGAGCCTTCGGGACCCAAAATAGAGCATGTTCCAGGGCCTCTGGAAATAACAGGGTCACGTGACGCGGGGCTGGAGCTGGACTGGAGCTCGCCTGCACAGGCAGCTCTGTCTCCCGGGCTCTGCCGACTGTTGGGGCCTATGTTTGGGTCAGCTCCAGGGGGGGCTCTGTGTGTTGACGGGGAAGTGTCAGGGTGAGAATAACCGCCCTCAGAGGTGGCCTGATCATGGCCGTGGCCTTGCCAGCCTGCCCCGTCGCTGGGGGCCGGCTGTCGTGCCTGGGCCCAGCCTGCAGCCGGGACCCCCTCTGCCCAGAGGTGGGTGGGACGCGCTGGGGACCCGAAGGACAGGCCGAGGAGGGAGGGAGGGCTGGAGGCTCCGTGCCAGGGTTAGTCAGAGCTGAGCGCCCAGCCCTGCTCCCAGTTCTACCCGCTCCTCCAGCCCTGCCTGTCCTTCAGGGCGGGCCCCAGGGGAGCTGCACCCCTGCAGGAGGCTGCTGCCTGCCCCCTGCTTGCCCCTCCCCCGCAGCCCCTGCCCCCCTGGCCCCGGGGCTACTTCTCCTGGGAAAGGAGGTCTGGGGGTTAGTTGTGCAACTACTGTGCTGGGGGTGGGCCCCCTGTCCGGTTGGGGCCTAGTGTGCACGCCTGAGGCTCTGGCACCAGCATAGGGACCCTGGGTGAGTGAGGTGGGACAGACCTCAGCTATAGAGAAGGTGGCGTGTGCGCGCGCGCGCGCGCGTGTGTGCGTGCGTGCGAAAGCCGTACACGCCTGCCCGGAGCCGGGAGAAGCTGCCTGTGGGTGTCCTGCCCCTGGGTGATGTGGGCTCTTTCGGCAGGTGGCGTGCTTCAGGGCCTTGGCCTCGAGGGGCGAGCCAGGTCCATCCCGTGGGAGGTGAGGCCTCCTTCCCGGCCGCCGGGCCCGGCTCGGCTGCTCCCTGTGGGACACAGAGCAGAGGCCACCGAGCTGCCGGGGAGGGGGCACCGTCGTGGGGCTGAGGCTTCATGAGCCCCGACCTGCCCCCTTCCATGTTGTAGCCGCCCTCTGTGGCCAGGCCTTGAGCTGGCCCATTAACTGGTCTCCTTCCGTGGGAACTGGTTCTCGGTGGGGCTGGGGGCGGGGTGCTCAACAGCTTGACTGTCTGGACCGTGGCCGGTGGGCTGGTGTCCACTGGGGGTCCCCTTGCAGACTTTTGTCCCCATGCTCGTTAAGCAGGCCGATTTCAGGGATGCTGGGAAGGGTGGGGGACAGGGCTGGACCCTCCCCTTCCCTCCTCTGCTCTCCCCTCCCCTCCTCTCCCCTGCCTACAGCAGTTACATTTTATAAGGTGCTGCCCTCACCTACTTTCTCTGGAATGACATGGCCATTCTTGGGGGGGGACCCCTCTTCCTGGGAGGCTGTGTCCTGTTTCTGGGCTGTTGCTCAGGCTGCCCGGGGTCCACGCCCCCGTCCTTGCTGCCTGCGTGTGTGGCCTGCCCCTCGGCCTCTCAGGGCCTCTGGTGTCCATCTGTAGAGTGGACGCACGTGCTGGGCAGCTGGTTTGGTGCAGGGGCGTGTCTCCCGCCGCCTCCTGCCCTGAGTGTTGGACACGTCGCGTGCTCGGAGAAGACTCGGGAAGAGAGGGCTGCCCATGTCCCCCCGCCCCTCACCCCGTGCCCTCGCCCTGCGGGACCCCACTGCACGGACCGTCCTCGAGGCCTGCGGGGCGGGAGGGGCCGGGGACAGGAGCCTGGTGCCGGCTGTTCGGAGTGGTTGTGCCCCAGCGCCTCCCAGACGGGGAAATGGTACCCTGGAGTTACCAAGTGATTGTCTAGCTCAGCAGCTGAGCGCGCGTGAAATGGAGCAGGAAGCAGCTCCGTAACTGGCCCAGGCCGTGCCGGGGAGGGTGGGATGTGCACATGCGTGTGCAGGGCTGGGGTGTGTGCTCATGCACACACATGCTCACAGTCTCTCCCTCTCAGCTGGCTCTGGCCACACGGCGCTTGGCCCGCAGCCGGGCCCTGCCCAGTGCTGTTGGTTGTGTGCCCGTGTGCCCATGTCCCTGTGCCCTGGTGTGAGCGGAGTGGGTGAACGAGGTGGCTGCCCAGGGCCTGACTTCCTGGTCACCCGATCTCGGGGGACTTCCGTGGTCCCTGCCTGTCCCACGCTTCTAAGTGTCTCTGACTTGTTCAGGGCCCTGCGCTGCCCCATTTGAGGATGCTGCTGGCTCCCTCCACGGGGCACCTGCTGTGTGCCTGCGACACGTGTGAGCCAATGGGGAAACGGAGCCCCCGGGAGGCCTGTCGGCACCTTGGCGTCACCGCCGTGTCCTGGAGCCCTGCTGGCTTTTACTCAGCAAATCGGTTTCCCAGTCGTTCGTCCTGAGCTCCAGCTGAGCAGGGCCTGCCCTGCGGGGCCCCTGATCCTCAGGTAGCATCCCCTGAAGCCGCTTGCCTGCTGGGGCCTGGCTCCCTGGGGGTCCTGTTAGGGTCTGGGGCCGGGGGTGAGCCAGCGTTTCGTTCTGTGGGATGTAGTGGAGGGGTGAAGCTTTCTCTGTCCATTCCGGCCCTCTTCACCCGTTGAAGGTCGTCTGGGGACTGTAGACCCCGATCCTTATCCAGCTGGGCCTGGGCATGGGGCTGGGGGGCAGGGCTGGGCAGTTGAGGGGCTGGGTTGGGACAGCAGCCAAAGGCACAGCCTGGGGGACCCCTGTGCTCCCCTGCTCACCTGTCTGGGTGGAGCTGTCTGGCAGCAAATTCCTGAGGGACCTGGTGGGGGGGGAGGTCTGGGCAGAGATGGCCCCGGGACAGGGCGGGGCCTTTTTATCTCTGTCGTCTCCACCCCCAACACGTATGCACTCATGTGCAGGAATGCATGTCACACGAACACACATGCATGTACACGGAGGCATGCACAAACATGCACGCACGAACACAGGTGTGCGTGTACACGTGCACAGAGGCACGTGCCCAGCCTTCCTAGCTGATCCTGTCTCTTCCTTAGAGGGACCCAGGTGTGCGGGGTCATCCCACACGGCGCCTGGGCCTCACTTGCTGGGTGCCGGCGGCTCCTGCCGTCCTGCAGAGATGGGTGCAAGGCCCTGGGGGAGGGCTGGGAAGGGCTTCCTGTTGGAGCTGGTTCTGGAGTGGGCCCTGAAGGAGAGGCCGGGTTGCAGCAGGTGGTGGGGGAGGGGCCCGGGGGTGGCAGGGACGGCTGAGACAAGTCGGGGCTGGGGGAGGTGGCTGGACGGACCGTGTGCAGGCAGGGCCCTGGCGCCAGGCCAGCTGCGTGGGGGTCTGGGGCGGCTGTGGCCGTGGTGACATGGATGGTTGGAATTTGGCTTCCAGCTCTGTGCAAAGGGTGGAAGGAGGCAGTTCCCAGGTGGGCTTGAGGTCTGGCAGGTGCCCCTATGAGTGGCCTTCTCTCCCCTTCCCCCATCCTCAGCATAGGAGGCAGGGCAGGGGGCCGGGGACCCCGAGTGGCTCTCTCTGGGGTCAGACTGGGCCCCTGGGCTGGGCGGGGGAACTCCGCCTTCCCTGAGCATGGGGCAGGGGGAGGACCCCGCCCCCAGATCCTGGTCCTCCTGCCTCCCATCTCCCTTCCTGACCCTTGGCCCTTGGCCTGTCCTTGGGGAGATGTTCTTTCCCGGCCGTGCCCCCCATGCTGATGGAGGCGTCCCAGGGTCGGGGGTGCTTGGGGCACCAGTGAGGGGCCTGGGGTCTCTGGAGAAGGGGGTGGATTGGTGTGGCGGTCAAGAGTGTGCATGCCCAGGCTGCAGAGGTCATGCCAGGCCCAGAGCCCTGGGTGAAGTTGGGGGGACAGGCTGTCAGTGGGGGAGCAGGGCAGGGACCCGAGGGCCATGGTGGGGACTGGCCTTGGGGCTGGGGACCGGCATGTGGTGGGGTCCGCGACTGGCCCTTGGCTCCGAGTTCCTGAGGCAGGTGGCCTGGGGCTCCGTCTGCCTGGAACTGGCGTGCGAATGGGAGCCCTCACTGGTCTTCTGGGCTGGCCCGAGCCTGGCCCTGGCCTCCCTGCACCTCTCCGGGCTCGTTTGAGCGACAGTGGTTTCAGTGGAAACTGAGCTGTGCCTCAGTTTCCCTGACAGCGCACAGGGCTGGGGGTGACGGGTCTCAGGGGAGTCTGCAGCCACCAGCGCTGAGGGGGGGAGGGCCGAGCGCGTTGGGCCGGGGCCAGGCCGTGTGTAAACCCTGCAGCGCGCCGTGGATAAAGCCCGCGGAGTTCAAAGCCGGCCCCGGGTGTGGCCGCCCGGCTGCAATGAGGTTACTGATTCAACAGGCTTCCTGGTGCCGCTGCCTAGCACCAGGGAGGCTGGGAAGCCCCGGGGAGGGATCTAAGTATCCCGTAATTGACCAATTTAGCTTAAGTGTCCGCTCTGGCCCCGGGCAGAGGTCAGGCGGTGACAGCCCAGGTGGCTGAAGTGGCTGTGCTCACGGGCTCCGACGGGGACAGCCGCCTTGTGCAGAGCCCTCTGCCGCAGGCGCGCTGGGGCCGGGGCCGCCCTGGCTGGCCCTGTGCCTCCGCCCGGGACTCCCTCTCCCCTCCCTCCGTCTGGGGGCTTTCGCTGTAAAGCCACGTTCTTCTGGACCCTGCTGGCTGTTCTCACGCGGTGGAGAGTGCAGGGTGGTGGGCACCGTTTCGGGCTGGGTTCCAGCCCCGCAGTCAGGTCAGCTGGCCCCTGCCGTGCCGCTTCCTCGTGGCGCGTGCAGGGATGAGCTGCATCAGTGCACACAGAGGGCTCGGGGCTGTCCCGCGGGCAGGAGGCTCTGCCAAGCGTGGGCTCCAGGCGGGCCGGCCGCCCGCCTCGCCTCCTCCGGTTTCCAGGGCTTCCCGAGGGCAGCCCCCAGCCCGGGCGTTCAGGGAATGCTCGTTTGATTAGGGGGTGGGATGGAGAGGACCCTGTGACCGCCCGCCCACGGCAGCTGCACAGCCCCGCACACCCCCGCACACCCCTGCACACTGTGGAGGACGTGCCCAGTGCCGGGGTGTGGGGAGGGGGGTGCTGGTGGGCTGGTCCGGCCCCTGCTCCCCAGCAAACCTGCCTCGTGTCTAGAGCCCCTGCCTTGCTGGCTGCTTGTCCCCCAGAGGCAGGGCCAGGCTGGGCGGCATGGGTCAGTCCTGAGCTCAGCGCTCTGTGCGGACAGGCCCATGGGGCGCAGGCTGTGATGCCCACGTTTTGGGGGTGAGAGCTTGAGACTTGGGGAGGTTGAGTGATGTGTCCGAAGTACCCTGGCTGGTGAGGATCCTTCCAGGGTGCCAGCTCTGGGGGCCGAGTTGTGAGGGGTGTCCTTCCTTGAGATCGGCACCAGCCGTGCACCCCGAGACCCTGCTTCTTTCAGAGTGGCTTTGGGGTGCCTTCAGCAGAGGCTTTTACTGCTGCTGGGGGAGGTCTGTGCTGTTGAGCTCTGGGGGACGGTCCCCTGAGCCCTCTTGTCTGGCTGTTCCCTTGGGCAGGCCGTCACCCACCCCTACCTCCCTGGGCTGGAGAGCCGCTCCCATGCAGGGGTGTGTCCTGGGGTCGCGGCGGCCAGCCTGCTGCAGCCCAGCATGTCCCTTCTCTCTGGGCCTTGGTTTCCCTGGGGCCCCCTGGCTGCCAGCGGCCTGTCCTTCCCTCCTGGTGCCCGGGCCTTGTTCCTGTGAGCGGGTGGCCCTGTGGTCGGGATGGCACCCCTGGGGATGGGTCTTCAGGCAGTGGCTGTGTTACCGTTCCTGTTGAGGGGAGCAGGCCTGGGCTGGGGGGGGAGAGGGTCCCTGGGGGTTAGGAAGCCACAGGCTCCGAGCGGGCTGGGGTGGGGCATGTGGTCATTCCAGCTGGCCCGGCTCTGGACGAGGAGTGTTAGGCTACTTCGGGGTGAGCAGCATGTAATGGGGAAATAGTGAACCTCACACACTGGGGCTGGGCTAGCGGGGTGGCAGCGACGTCATGCCGGCCACCACCCAAAGCCAGGCCAGCCCCTCTCTCCTTGGTCTCTGACCTCACCTGCTGGAACTCTCCACCCGCCCTGCCCACGGGGTGGAGGCCAGCCAGGCCTCTGCTCATTTGTCCCGGGCTTTCTTGTGTGTAAAACTTGATGGCGAATGAGGTTCCCTGCGTGATGAGCGTGTGCCAGCCCTCAGCTGGGGCTCTGTGGCCCTAGACTGCCAAATCCACGTGTCTGGGCCTCCACCACCTCCCCTGTAAACTGCCTGGGAAGTCAGGCAGGCTTCACAGAGGAGGCGATGATGTCGGTGGGTTTTAAGGTATGAATAGGAGTTTGTTGGGTGGCCCGTGGGAAAGGAATCAGGCAGGGCATGGTGGGGAGTCCTGGCCGCAGCCAGGGGTACGTTGTCGAGGGGATGTCGTGCAGTCACAGGCCGGGGTCCGCCCTGGAGGACGGCAGGACTACCTGATTGCGTGGCTGTCTCATCGGGCTGCCCCTTGCTGGCTGGGTTCCAGGTCTGTGCTGGACGGACCATGCGAGCGTGGGGGTGCGGTCAGCTGGTCTGGGAATAATTAACCCTGGGAAGAGGTGGGGCTGGGCATGGGCATGGGCCACCCGTTGCCCACTGGGAACCCGTCCCCCGTGGGCCTGATGTCCCCTCCGCTGCCCGGGCCCTGGAACGCGCTGGGCTGCAGCATGACCCCCTCTGGCCCACCACGTGGGGTTTCGCCAGCTCGGATCCCCGGCCCCTGGGGTGAGTGCCCGGCCTGGCCCCTTCCCCACCCCGACTGTCCCCACGTCCTCGCACGGTGCCCCCGCCCCGCCCCTGGCGGCCGCTCGGTGTCCTGAGGGCGCTGGGCTGTCTGATGGTCGCCCTCACCCTCTGCTAGACCTGGGGGTTGAGGAAAACAGCTCTGATTGGGGCCAGAGTCCAGGGGAGGCGGTGGCCCGGCCCCCACCCCACCCCTGCTCCTGGACTTTCTGCCCAAGATCAAGGTCGGGAGGCGGGGCGGGGAGGTGGGGCCTTCAGCATTGGGTGCCAGGCCTCTCTGGGCCCACGTGCTGAGTTAGGCCGTGGCCGGGGGCAGGGCTGCAGCCTTCCTGGGCCCAGCTGGAGGGGCAGGGGCCTTCCTCTCCCCTCTTCTGTCTCTCTGGGCACAAGGTCAGGCCACCAGCCTGCCTCCCCCTGAGGCTGGGACCCCAGGAGCCTCCCCTGCTGGGGGCTGAGCCCTCCAGGGGGTGGTGGGGGCCTGGCACGCTCAGGGCTCCTGCCCATTCCCTTCCCACTCTGCAGCGTGAACTTTGCGACTTCCTCCCTCCTTATCTCCGTTTCCTCATTTGTAAAATGGAAGGAAGGATGTTGGACTGCGCTGGGGGGCGGGGCTAGGCACTGTGTCGTGCTGTCGCCACCTCCCAGGACCCTGGCCGCTGGCCCCTGTGGGGCCCTGGGACCTCTCAGCCCCTGCTCATGGGTGGCACCCACAGCACCAGGCGCCAACACCAGCCCTGTGGGGTGTCTGCTGAATTTCTGCAGATGCTTCCGCACGCCCAGCCTCAGAGACGTCATGGGGCGAGCCCACCCCCTGCAAAGTTGACTTCCAAGCTCATCGTCACCATTTGAGTCACCCTCCTTTTGGGGGGTCTGCCCCTACTTTACCGGGAGGGACACCCTGCAGTGTGTCGAGCCTGGAGCTGACCCCTGGGACCATGGCTGGGACTGCTCTGTGTGGGGGTGGGGGCTGGGGGCCTGCAGGGCGCTAGGACCCTGTGTGTTTCTGCCCAAGGGTGAGCCCCCCACCCTCAGCTCCGCTGGCTTTAAAACACACCTGCCCTGCACTGCCAACCGACCCTGCTCCTCAGACTCAGCCCCACACGACCGCCTGTGCTGGGGCCTGGCTGAGACTTCCGAGCAGACCCCCCGCCTGCCCACTGCCCCTCACCCTTCTGCCCATCCACCCTGGAGGCCCGTCCACAGATGTCTGGCTCCTGCTGGCTGCTGGGCAGGCAGAGTTGAGTGGGGCTCGGCCCCCCAGGGCTGACGGGTGCTTGGGATCAGACGGACTGGGGTGGACCCCAGCGCTGACACTCGACAGTGTCACCTTGGACCAGATTTCTTATATCTGTCAAATGGGGCAGGCAGTGGGTGTCAGGGAGGGTCACGCACGGTGAGTGTGGAGCTGAAGGTGACTAGGGACGAGTGGGGGAGGAGTGGCCGTGGGAGGCGGTCCTGGGCCAGAGGGCAGGGCACAGAGGAGTGATCTCAGCTTGCCCTGATGTTTGGTGGGTGGGGCCCTCTGGATGGGGCCATGAAGGATGCATAGGAGTTCCCCCAAGAAGGCGGCTTCTGCATCCTCAGACCAGCATTGTTCTGTCCCAGGCCTTACGGGCAGAGCTCCTTGAATCTGCCTGTGTGGCTGGAGCCCAGCTCAGGAGGTGGAGATGGAATCAGAGAGCGAGAAGATGCAGGAGGCTGTGCTGCTGTGGGACAAGGGGGCCTCTGGGCAGGGTGGGATGGGGTGACCAGTGGAAGTGGTCCCAGGGCTTTGGGCCGGACACCTGGGAGGGCCTGTTACTGTCCAGCGAGCTGGCCTAGGGGGATGACCGGGACGTGGATGTGGGATGTGCGCTGACCCCCACGGGGAGAGGTTGGGTGCTCGGTGGGAGTTCGGAGCTGGAGAGAGGCTGGGGGCTGTCCTGTGTGTGCGGGATGAGGACCCCGCAGGGCTGAGGAGGGCTGAGGAGGAGGCGGCTGGTGCAGGAGCCTGGGGGAGGGACCCTTCCAGGCTGCCTGGGTGAGGTGGCATCTGAGCCAGGCTTCAGAGGCGGGACCCCCACACTGGCTTCTGCTCTCCCTTCTCAGGGCACTTTCCGTGGGTGGGGGGGCAGCCTTGCTGACACTGCCGAGAGCCCGCAGCCCCAGCCTCACCCTGAGGAGGAGGGGGCCGTCCTCACCTGCCCCCTGGGGCGTGGAGGAGGATGGGGGCAGGGCTGGTTCCCACCCGGCCCCCTGCCGCACTCTGCCCGCGTCTCTGCCCTTGGACCATCTGCTGAAAGAATGCGTTTGGCAGCCGCTGTGAGAGAGGTTGCCCTCCCGACTGTGGTGTGTCTGAGATCACTGGCTGGACGTTGCCCCGCGCCTGGCGCTGGTGTGGCCACGCCAGAAGGGCCAGCCCGGGCACTGCAGGAGTGGGTGGCCTGTCCTGGGCCCCTGCTGCTGGGCAGCCCTGACCCGGTGCCATGGGCTGCCGGCTCAGGTTCCACATCTGTGTGTGGGGCTCACGACAGCGTCAGCACCCTCGGGCGCGTGGCGGTGACAGCAGAGGCTGCAGCAAAGTGCCAACCGGGGCCGGGGCGTCACGGGTCCCTGCAGCTCCTCCCCGGCCAGGCTCTGGGCAGCTGGCCGTGACGTCCACAGCCTTCCCTGAGCTTCCTTCCTCAGCCCAGGGGGTGCGCAGCAGTGTGGCCCCGTCTTGGCTTCCCACGGTGGCCGATTATCTGGACTGCTGGCCACAGCAGCTCTGGTTCCTGGGTGACCAGCCCTCAGGCCGGTGGCATTCTGTCCCTGGTCCCTCTGCATGGCCTGGTGCTGGCCCTCCCAGTCTTGGGGTCCTGAGGTGGGTCACAGCTCTGGGTGTCATTGCATGCTGCAGTTCATGGGACAGCCGTGTCCCCCGCGGGTGTCTGTCTGGGTGCAGTGGGCAGCCTGAGTGTGGGCGGCCTCCCTGCCCGTGGACATAATCGTGTCTCCTGAGTTGGGCAGTGGAGACTCTCGTGACTGGCTGATGGCGTGGGGGAGGGGCCGGCTCTTGGAGCCACACTGCCCGACATGGCTGATAAGCTACGGAGCCTGTTATCACAGGGGGCAGCCACTGTCCTGCTTGGCCACCAGGCCGGGGCCGTGTTAGTGAGCGAGGCGCTGGGGCGGGCGGTCTGCATGAGGGCTGGGGTTTTCTCCTGGGAGCCTGGGAGTGGAGAGGGCTGAGTGCAGGCAGAGGTGTGCTTCAGAAAGGCCAGCTGTCGTGAGGAGGGTGGTTTGGGGCTGACGGCACGGGGTCAGGCCAGTGATGTCACCCCCTGTCCTCCCTGGCCAGTCCCCCAGAGCCCACCCGGTTCCCAGAGTGGCAGCGGGGACGGCGAAGGTCAGATCCGGTGGTGGGAGCGTCGAGGTGCCCTGTGAAGTACACGGTGGGTCAGTGGGGCTCATCACCGTGTGCGCCCCAGGACTCCTGGCCTAGACTGCGGCAGGCGTGGCCAGTCGCCTGCAGCACTGGGATTTCCATTCAGCAGGCGCTCCAGGCAGACTCAAGCGATTGACGAGCATTGTCCCCGCAGGTGCTTCGCTGAGCACAACCAGGAGTGGAGGAGCCGCTCCCTGCCAAGGGTGGGTCCGTGAGCCATGGGATGCGTGAGCTGCCCTCCCGTGCCCTCTGGCTGGGGCGTCTCAGCTCTGGGATCAGATCACGCGCTTCCGTGGAGTCCTGCTCCCTAAGAGAGCAAGCCAGGGTCAGTCACGCACACTTTAGTGTGAATAAGCCTGGTGCCAGCCCTGGAGAGGCCCTGGAGGGAGGCTTACTCTGATTGTGCAGTTGAGGAAATCGGGGTCTGAGCTGAGAGCCGGTGCGGCCTCTTACTGGTCTGGTGCCTTCTCCCCCAGCTGCCCCTGGGGCCCAGCCTGCGTGTGGGGAGGGTCCTGCAGGGGGAGCTGGTAGAGGCGTGGTGGCAGGCCTGGGTGGGGGACTGCACCTCCTGTTGCTGAGAAGGAAGGGGAGGCCGGAGAGCCCGGCTCAGCTCCTTATCTGAAGTCACAGGGCTGGTGGGTGGCAGAGTCGGCATTCGAACCCGGGTCCTGGCCCTGGGTGTGAGGTTTGAGGTCCCGGTGGCAGCTGGATGTAGGGGGTAGCGGGGAGACATGCCTCATCTGGGAGGGGCTGGGCTGAGCCCGCCCTGTGGGGGGCAGGGCGATGCCTTGTTTCCTACACAAACAACCAGGTCTGGCTGGAGCAATGTTATTTTTATTTCCTATTTTTACTTCCCTGTAGGCTCTTTTTAGCAGCTCTGGGTTAGAGAGGTCCCCGCCTCTCAGTCTCCACCCGGCTTCCTGGCCCAGGCCCAGGCCCTCTGAGAAGGCGCGTGTGTGTGACCCCAGGTTGAGGGGGCCCGGCAGCCTGGCTTGCACACTTCTGCGGACAGGGAGCTCACCCCCTGCCCGGGTCGTGCTGTGGGGTGGCCCGTTCTCATCCCCTGAGACCAGCCCTGGGGAGCGGGAGGTGGCAGTGGCCATGCCTTGGTGCGTGACTCCGTTTCCTCACTCCTCCCAGGTTCTGGGCTGGAGGTTGAGGTGTGGAGTGGTCATGACGGAGCAGGAAGGGTGGGTGGGTGCACGGGGAGGGGTGGGCCGGACATGCAGGTAAACGAACCTGTCGCGTTCCTGCCGCACACGTGGCTGCGCAGGGTGCGGTGAGGGCAGGCGTGGGCATGGCTGTGTTCTGACCACGTCTACTCCGGGAGGGCCCTGTCCCACCCACCGTGGGGCTGGTCGGGCTGTGTGATGTCAGTGAAGCCCCCGTCCCCCAGGGAGGCGTGTTGAGGGTGCCTCCGGCCAGCTGGGTGTCCCCGTGGGGCGATGTGCGGATCCCAGGTTGGAGCGGCCTCTCCCTCGGGCTCACGGCCTGGTCTGGGTGAGGGGCTTTCGCCTGCCTGCGTGAGCACCCCCGGGCCTCATGCCAGCATTGGGTGGGTGGGGGTCCTGAACTCTGAGGTCAGACTGGGGAAAGTGCCAGGCCCACCGCGGTGCCCGGCCCTCAGTGGGGTGGGGGCTCAGGCGGAGCAGGCCGGCCATGTGCTGTGCACAGCTGTGTGTGTCGGGGGGCAGGTCCGCAGGCCCACATGCTCACACTTCCTGTATTCTTTTCCCCTGTGTTCCGAAGACAGGGGCACTGAGGTGCTGAGAGCCAGGGCATGCTGCCCAGGCCCCACAGACGACACTGCATCGGGCTTCCCGGTAGGCCTTCCGTGGGCCTCCCACATGGGAAGCGCACCCCAGTTCAGCATATGGGTCCACACGGGCCGGGGCCGGGGCTGGGACTCAACCCTCGGTCCCTGGGGCTGCAAAGCGAGCGCTCAATCCGCTAAGCCACCCGGCTTCCCCCGGACCTCCAGTTCTTGCCCGAGAGCAGGGAAGAGGCGCCGCTGGGCACCCCCTGAGCCGTGGTGTCCTCGTCTGCCTGCAGGGTGGGGAGAGGGTGTCTTGCTCTGGTGCCAGGAGCCCGGCCGGGTTGCCCGTCCGCGCCTCACGGTGCCTGGAATGTGGGGAGGACTCAGCGCTGTGCAGGAGAATGCTGTAGGATGAGAGTGCCCTGGCCCAGGTTCTGCCCCTCTGGGAGCAAGGGTTTCCCTGGGAGGGTGGTTCCAGGGGCAGCCGGTTCCAGAACCATCCGGGACACAGGGACTTCCCAGGCCAGGGGGTACCACCTACCACCAGGTGTGGTCTTGACCCCGACTTGGGTTAAGTCCCCTGCCCCATCCCCACCCCCACAGCGACCTTTCCCTGCTTAGTGTCCTGGTCGGGGGGGCTTGTGTCCAGGAGCGTGGCCCCCTGGCAGGTGGACCCCCCAGGCCTCAGGGACCCACCGCCCAGCCCCAACGAGCGTGGCGCCGAGCCGTGCGATTCCGGGCTCGCCTCCTTCCTTCCAGCAGAGAGGATCTTCCGTAAGTGTGGGAAAGAGCGCTTCCTCCCCAACGCGGGGCGGGGGCTTGGTCAGCACGTGCGTGGGACGCTGGCGCCCCCTTGCCCTTCTGCCATCTTGCCTGTGATGCTCACGGGCCCCAAGGTGGGGTGGGCACGCCGGGTCTGCCCTCCCCCGAGACTTGGCAGTCCCCCGCGGGGTGTCCACTGGCCGTGGGGAGCCCCAAGAAGTCCCTGGGGGGCCGTGCCATGCGATCCAACCCTGAGCCTTCACGCCCTCTGCTGGGTGTGCGGGCCTTGCCCCCCTCTTCTCGGTCCCTGGACCTGTGTCCCTGCCCTCCGGGGATCCCTGCCACCCCTCGTCTGTTCCACAGTCCAGGACCAGATCCGACCAAACGTGGCCACGTCCTGCCCCGGGCCTCAGTTTCCCCAGCCCTTACGGGGTGGTCCCTCCCTGTGCTGAGTGAGGACACTGGCTTATGGTCCTGGGGGAGGGGTGCTGGGCCTGGAGCTGGCAGCTCAGGTCCCCACACCTTGGCGCTCCGTGGGGACCTCAGCCTGGCCTTGTGCCCGCGCTGCAGGAAGGGGCTGTGATTTGGGCCCGCCCCCTCTGCTCCTGACTCAGCAGCCGCAGGGTGGGGAAACCGGAGGTTTCTGGACAGAAACCCCAGCTGGGGTGCCTGGGCTGGGGTTTTTCTTGTGAAGAAGGTGGGAAGTGCAGCCTCGGTTCCTGTCCCTGGTTCCCAGTAGCCGGTCGGGGCGCTGGGCCCGCTGCTGGGCTGCCCTCTGCCTGGGCAGCGCGGCGGCTCCCAGAGCCGCAGGACGAAGCTCGCCCCGCCACACCGGATGCCCCTCGGTCCTCAGGAGCCCGGCTGCTGCCCCTTCACCCGCCAGCTTCCTGCCCTGCCAGGTGGCCGTGTAAGAGCAGCAGCCTCCCCGGGTTAGGCGCCCCCACCCCACGGCTGCAGTACCCGCCGTCCCGCTGCCCTGCTGATGGTGAGACGGACGGGACTCAGCCCTCCCCTGTGCTGGGCCGCACAGTACGTGTGGAGTTGGGGGGCCAGGGGGGCACACTGACAGCCACCCAGCCGGGTCTCAGGTGCCCGGTGGCGAGTTGGGGGTGGCACTCACGGGCTGTTGCTGGAGCTGCTTGGACCAGTGAGTCCTCCGGCCTCCCAGCCCCTCTGCGCCCGCACCACGGACGGACGGCAGAGGGAACGCAGGCGGGCAGGCCCTAGAGGCTGTGAGGGCCCGGTCCTTGGGCGTGGCCTCCGTCTCCCCGGGTGTCCAGTGGGGATCGGGCGGCTGATGCTCACCTGGCCGCGGCCCCGTGGAACGGGGTTGCTGGGGGGAGGTTGCAAGTTCGGGCCGAATCTGGTGATGAGGTTTTCGTGTCCCCTTGGCATTCAGCCGGGGGCACCTAGTCACTCAGGAGGTGCTGACGGCCCGGCTCTTAAAGATTCATTTTATTGTTTTTGACAAAACAGAGACAGAGAGAAGGGGGAGGGCCCAGAGCCGTCTCCATAGTTGTACGTCATTAGTTTTCTACATGGTTTCGTTCCACACAGGTGGGCGGGGGCCGTGCAGGGCGGGAACCAGGCTGGCGGCCTCCTGCATGGGAAGCTCACCCCAGTTCAGCATGTGGGTCCACATGAGCCAGGGCCAGGACTCGATCCTTGGACCCCCGAGGCTGCAAGTGAGCGCTTAACCCACTGAGCCATCCCGGCGGCCCTCCCACTCTTAATTCCGTGTCTGAGTGTGTCTGAGTGCCCCCCCCCACGCACACAGTGCCACCAGCAGCTGCCACCAGCAGCTGCCTGCTGGATCACTTAAGGTATTTGTGAAACACGGAGCTGAGAAAGGTTCTGCCCCCGTGGGGAGCGTGAGGCGGGAGCAAACAATCGAAGCTGAAATCAATTGTTCTGCGAGCACCCCCTCCCCCCGTCTGTGCATAATACATGAGCAGGGAAAGTGAAAAGTAATTAGAGTCTCCACTCGCTGCCCGGTTCATTCATGACTAAATCTGGGTCAGCAGATAAGCACCAGCGGGCACCGCGTGGGGGACGGGCAGCGCTGCTGTGCCCGCTGGGTGTGCTGTGCCCAGACGCCCCCTCCTGCGGGAAGCCCTCCTTGGTGCTCCGACCCCCTGGGCCTGGGGTCTGATGTGTCTGATGCCGTCCTCTCCCCGCCTTCCCTAGAGGGCTGTGTTGGGAGGCGGGGTGGCACTCCCTAGGGTCGGGGCGTGTGTGAGGAGCCACGTGCTGACAGGGGTCGCCAGGGCCTCTTGCACTTGACCCCGATCGCGCTGTGCTCTTTTAGATTCCTCCCACGCTGCTCTGGTCCTGGGGGCGAAGTCCCATCCGCGGACCTGGCACTCGTCCCTGCGCGTGGGAGACCAGCTGTCCTGGTCAGCTTCCTGTTGTAGCAGGTTCCCAGGCTTCCTCAGCTCGTGGTCTCTGCACCCTCCCCTGCGTGCCCTTCCCATATTATCACCCTGTGGCTGCGGGCTGCTCCTTCCAGTGTCACGTGGGTGTCACCGCCCAGGGACCCCTGGCTGCTGTGGCCTCACATCCCCTGTCACCTTGGGCCACCTGAGCCTGCTTGTTTCCGGTGGGGGGGGCTCCTGTCTGTCCCCTGCTCTGGGACTGTGGTACCTTGTACCCTGGCAGCCCCACCACTGCAGGCCCAGGAAGAGCATGGCTGGGGGCCAGGGTGTCCCCTGGGGCTGAGCACCCATTTGGGGGGGCCTGCCGCTGTTTCCCACTCCCACTGCCTCTCCCCACCCTTGGGGAGACAGGCAGCGCTGCTGGGCTGGGGGTGGGGGCTGCCGGCACGGTGGCAGGTGGAAGAGTGACAGCTGAGGCCTGGCTGCGACCCCCACCAGCTCCTGCCTGTCCCCATTTTAGAGAAGGGGAAACTGAGGTCTGAGGGGGAGGTGCTGCCTCCTGGCTGTACACCCTGGGCCAGACCTGGGGTCATTGTGGGGGAGACCTGGGCCGAGGGGATGGTCCTAGGCAGTCACCATGCAGCCGGTGACAGGCAGGGGTGGGCTGGGGCGGGAGCCTGGGCGGCCGGCGTGGGGTGGCCGTGTGCAGTGCAGGGCAGAGAAGGGGTTAAAGACGGAGGCAAGTAAGAATGTTTCTAATTTTCCTGGGTGATTTAATAAAAATGTAAATCGCCGGGTGGAGGACGACCCACCCGCCATGGTGTTGACCGAGATTAATGGTGGGCCCCTGGTGGTCAGCCTGCCTTTGTCTCCACGCCCCCGAGCGGAGGCTGATGCGTCCGCCGGCGCAGGGGGCCAGGCAGCGAGGGGCAGACACTGGGACCCCCAGTGTCTGCAGACGTGGAGCTGGAATGCTGGGGTGTCTGCTGAGGAGGGGGCCCCTGGAGGAGCCTTCTGGGTCCTGGCCGGTCAGAGCTGGTGCCCCCTGACCCCTGCCCACACAGGATCACAGGGGCCGGGGGCCTGCGGTGACGATGGTCACGCCCCGGGTACGTGGGGGTGACCTTGGAGGTGAGGTTGCAGGACGAGAAGGTGCAGCCAGGCAGGTGTGCAGGGAGAACCTTCAGCGCGTACGAAGGCCCTGCGGTGGGCGTGCGCTCGGCCCTGAGGGTCCGGCAGCGAGCCGGGTGGGGTTTCGTGTGGGGGGCTGTGGGTTCCGACAGCAGTGGGGAGCCAGGGCTTGGGTCGTGGAGTTGGGGAGCCCCGGGTTGTTGGTGAGAATGGGGGTGGGGGTGGGGTCCTGAGGCCACAGGGATGGGCGGGGGAGCAGGTGCATCTGGGCTGCAGTTAAAGCCAACAGGCCAGGTGTGGGGGTGCAGGGTGACTGCGCATGGAGGGGTTGTGGGGGGCACGTTGGGGCCCACGTGCCGAGCCCGGTGGGCAGGTAGGGTGGCCAGGCTGTGCAGGGTACACTGACGCCTGGTCTTGGGGGAGACCTGGGACTCCGGGGTGTGCGGTCAGTGCGTGCAGTGTTCCAGGTGCCACATTTTGTCTGCATGCCGGGGGCGTGCGGCGAGCGTCAGGGCGGCCTTCGCTGGTGTGAGCGCGGCAGGATGGGCACCGGCAGGGGGCTCCCCGGGGGCTTCTCCAGAACTCAGGGCCGCACGGGGAGATGCCTCGCACGTCAGGGTTCGTCTTGGTGGGGTTGAGCT
This sequence comes from Craseonycteris thonglongyai, assembly GCA_004027555.1. Taxonomy (NCBI): domain Eukaryota; kingdom Metazoa; phylum Chordata; class Mammalia; order Chiroptera; family Craseonycteridae; genus Craseonycteris; species Craseonycteris thonglongyai. The sequence continues at coordinate 29,507 of PVKE010015124.1, forward strand.
CAGCTGGGGGGCTGTTGATGGGTCTTGGCCAAGTTCGGCAGCCAGCGTGTCACCTTCCTTGCTGAGAGGGGTTTGCTCTCGAGGCCTGGGGTCCTGGGGCCTTGTCATGATGGCTGATGTACCAGGCATCGAACGTCCTTCACGATACCTCCCGGGGGTGTTGGACACGGAGGTGGAGGCTGCCCACCTGGCGGTGTCACCGTCCGCGAGCGAGAGCAGAATTCTGAGGGTAGCCTGAAGCCTCCGGCCGTGGACCCACAGATGGCCCGCACTGGCTCCCAGACTTTGGTGGGGCCTGTCCCCAACATCAGCTGCGGTGTCATGCCAGCTGGCAGAGGGGCACTGGGCAGGGGCCTGCGTGTCTGAGACCCAGCTCTGTCACAAGCAGTGGAGGGAGGGGAGGGGTGGGTGGAGCCTGGCCAGGCCTAACCCCCCCGCCCCCCCGGGCTGGGAGCTGCCTGTCCCTGGATTCGGGGGTGGGGGTCCCCTGAGCACTGCCCCACTTGGCGAGGGCCTGGGTGGAGGCTCCCGGGGTAGAGGGTCTGGTGGGCTTGCAGATCCCAGCTCTGGGCTTAGAGCTGCTGTCTCCCCACATCAGGGGTGTGCGTCTGGGGTGTGAGCCTTGGATGGAGCTCAGCGGGGGGCGAGCGGGGGCTGGGCAGGCTCCCATGATGGCAGGAATGGCGTCCAGCACACACCCCCTTCTGCCTTCGATGCTGCCTGGCAGTCCCTGGCACCACGGGGCCCCTCCGCATGTCCTGCACCCCTGACCCTGCCTCTGTGGAGAGCACACACAGGCCGGGGGTCCGGGCGGGCGGGCCCACCAGATGGCCGGGCCGGCACAGCTGCCCAGCGGCCTCGGGATGCCGTGCCGACCGCGCGTTGATTAAGCGACCTGTCAGGGCCGGCTGGGCAGCTGGTCCGTGTCTGGCTCGCTCGGCAGGATGCAGGAACGCCGCCCAGTGCTGCAGCCTGCAGGGCAGGGGCTGGCGCTGCGGGTGCAAGAGCCACTGGGCCATGCCGCCCCCGCCAGCCGGTGCCCCGTGAGCCTCGCTTTCCTCATGGTGGGGGCCACCTGTCCTGGCCTCAGAGCTGGTGACGCTGAGCCGCCTTGGTGCCCTGTCTGGTGACGGGCGGTTCTCTGGGGCTCGTACTGTGTGTATCTTGGGACGAAGCCCACAGTTTCTGTCCAGGGTCTCCCTCCTGGGTGGGCACATCAGGCACCCGGCCGAAGCCGCAGGAAGGAACCTGCAGGACCCACAGCTGTGCCCTCCGGCCCCCGCTCACCGTGCGCATTTGCACTGGAATCCAAGGTACCTGCCGGTTGGGGTCCTGCCCTCCGCACCTGCCCCGCCTCTCCCGTGCGTGACAGGGCGGTTTTCATCCTCATTCAGAGGCGGGGGTGGCGGGGAGGTGGGCTGGGGTGGTTGGAGCTTTCCTTGCCCAGGGGCGTGCACCCCAGGGGGCTGAGGGTCCTGGGCGCCCACTGCTGGCTCCCTGTTCTCATCTGGACCTTGAGGGACGTCAGCACCTGGCGGCCCCGGGAGAGGACGAGGGACTATTCGGTCATGGTCAGCGGCCGAGTGTCACTGCCTTTTTCCCGTTGCGGCACGCCTGCACGGTGGGTGGGCAGGCGCCCAGGGGGCACGGGCCCCCGTGGGAGGGTGGGCAGAACCCTCCTCTCCTGCCTCAGTGTTCCCTAACACGAGGGCAGCCGCTGACCCAGGCTTGTGGCCTCGAGGTGTAAACACCTGTCTGGATGGAGTGTGGGTCTCGAGGTGTAAACGCCTGTCTGGATGGAGTGTGGGTCTCGAGGTGTAAACGCCTGTCTGGATGGAGTGTTGGTATGAGGGGCCGGGCCCTCTGCTACGGGCCTGGTTCCCCAGGGCCGGGGGCTGGGGCTGTCTGTCGTTAGAGGTTCAAACAGGGCTGGACTGGGGCCCGAGGCCAAGGGGACATCCCGGTGACCTGAGCCATCCCCATCTAGGGAATCACCCAGTGGACGTCCCCCACCGCAGCGGGGTCTATGCTGTGTTCAGAGCAGGGGTGTGGGGTGGGGGGAAGAGTGTGGTCCAGGCTGTGGGGCAGGCGAGTGTCTGGCCCGTGCCCCTGCCTTCATCACCCGAGCGGTGTCCTCCCGGCGTGGGGAGCCCCCTGGAGAGGCGGGATCTACACCTCAGGAAACGCGATCCCCTCCCTGGCCCGTGAATATTTCATCAGCAGATTAAAAATTGAAGCTGAGCCGTCCCCAGCTCCGGGAGGGTGGGGGCGGGGCACGCTCCCTCTCAGGCGCGTTTGCGTATTTTTCTTGATAACGGAGCCGAGTCGATTAGAAACTGACGTTGCTGTTTAAAACGTTCGTCCTGCAGCCCCTTTAATTAAGGTGGGGGTGTAACAAGCAGTCTGTTGCTGTGACCTGGGAACCGTCGCAACTGAGGTGGCTGGTGTGCAGCAGGGTGTGTCAGCGTGGGCACACGGGGGCCACACGGGGCTGCGGCTGGAAGAGCATGTGTGTGCTGGTGTGTTAGGGGGTCATTGTCGTTTGTGAGTGTGTCGGACAGGGGGCCTGGTGTCTGTGTTTGCGTGCACGTGGGCATGTGTGTCAGGATGGGGGGTGGCTGGTGACTGTGTGCACGTGGGCATGTGTATCAGGACGGGAGGGCCTAAGGTCTGTCTGTGTGCACGTGTGCGTGTGTGTCAGGATGGGGGGTGGCTGGTGACTGTGTGCACAGGGGTGTGTGTGTATTGGACCAGGGGGGCTGGTCTCCGTGTGTCTGCGTGCACGTGTGTGTGTCAGGACGGCGGGGCATGGTGTCTGTGTGCCCGTGGGCGTGTGAGGAGGGGGGTGGCTGGTGGCTGAGGTCTGGCTTCCCGCTGGTCAGGAGAGTGGCCGGATGCACAGGCAGCAGTAGGGGTCCCGACTGCCCCACGGGAGGGAATGAGGTCACGGCGGCAGCCCAGGGGCAGCGAGGGTCCCGGGGGTGAAGGGGGCGCTGGTCCATGGGCTTTGGGGCTGCCCAGGTGTGTGACGGGTGCCTGGCGACAGGAGAGGGGCAGGTAGGCTGACACCAAGCCCCCCGGGCATGGGGGAGCCTGGACCTGGTGAGGTGCCATCCTAGACGGGTGGCTTGGAAACCCCCGGGCAGGTGTGTGGGGCCTGGCGGGGGGAGCAGGGGGTGGTGGTGTCCGGCCAGGTCTGATAGCGGCTCTGTGGGCCCCTCAGGGGTCTGAAGAGCTGTGTCAGGGCCCCTGGGTGTGTCTTGGGCACTGGGGAGGGGGTAGAACCTCCACTGCAGGCCCCGGACAGGCGGCACAGGGCTTAGCAGCACTGCCCAGTCCCTCCCTGCTGTGCCCCTGCCCAGTGGTGGGCTGGGTGGTAGAGTGCCAAGCAGCCAACCGTGCGAGACTTAAGTGTCTGGACCGCCCAGCCTCCAGCCACGCTCCCGCCGGCCTCTCCTGTTGCCCTTTGGCGGGTCCGAGCCGTCCCCGCCGGCTGGCGCTGGGGCCACAGCCTCTGCAGCTCCTGGCGCTGGCTCGATGTGGCGGGTCAGTCGGTTTCTCCAGGGAAAGAGTCATGGTCTTTGGGTGCCCCAGCGAGGTGCATGTTGTATTGGGGCACCAGAGGGGGCCTGCTCACTGACTGCAGGCATCGGGGAGGGCAAGGGAGCCCCGCTTGCTTTGGGGGTGTCGACGGCTCGGCTGGTCTCCTGGGGGTGTGGGAGCCGAATCGCCTGGAGCACTTTGGGGCAGGGGGCTCCTTCGGGGACTCCTCTTGGTGGTGAGCCCTTGGCCTGGTGTTCTTCCGGCTCCCTCTCGCCCTGTGGGGTCCCGGCCCCACGTCCTGGGTGGGTGTGGGCGTGGGTGCCCACGCCGAAAGGCGGAGGGCATGTTCCGCCTGGCCAGCCTCCTCGGCTTTTCGGGTTCAGCACGGTTGATCCAGCCACGTTGTCAGGCTGGGCCCCTCTGCGTGTGGGCTGGGAGGGCGAGCCCCCCCAGGGCCCTCTAAGTGTCTGCCGAGTTGGGGTTCAGGGCCCCCCTCCCCTGGCACTGGAAGGAGGGCGGCTGGGAGGGGCAGGCCCACAGCTGGGGGCTCTGGGGCCTGAAACCAGAGCCAGCGCCGGACTGCACGGGCCTCCGGGGGAGGAGACGTGTTTATTTTCTTAAACGGATTTAGACTAAGGCTGCTGGAGTCGAGCTCCCAAACATCCAATAAGGTGGAATTTCTGACGGCTTTTGGTTGTGAGAGGCCCAGGGCCAGTGTGGAGGAGGCGGAGACGGGATCCCAGTGTGTGTGTGTGTGCACGCACACAGGTGCACAATGCTGCACGCCTATGCACACGTGGCTGGTCTCCCTTCACCCGGCCTCGCGATCGGCACTCGCTGCTAGAAGCAAAGCTTCCCTCGCTTTCA